>OVAU01000377.1:0-17927 GCA_900406315.1 Biscutella laevigata subsp. laevigata | reverse complement strand
TGTATCTCCCCCATGGGAAAGTTCTACACAATTCCAAATTAGTGACGAACNTTTCACCACCCCTTGCTTGAACTTCTTTTCAATACTCTTCATCTCCTCCAAAAGGATGTGGAATGTGTATCTCCCCCATGGGAAAGTTCTACACAATTCCAAATTAGTGACGAACTTAAGCAAGAATGAGTTTATGGGTGTCGCCAACTTACATTTCGCCTTAATAACCTTGCATAAGAATAACAAGACATCCATCTTCTTCATGTCTTCCCCGTTCAGTCTTTCCAGGATTACGTTTTCCACATCCGACATCGTGATATGCTTTTTCCATTTAAAAACCCTCAACACAAAACTGTAATCTCCTTTATCCTTAGCTTTCAAATCTGCGTAGTTGCTAGGATATTGCTGGTAATTCAATCCACACAAAAACTCGTGTTCTGTAATGGAGTACCGCACGGGGGCTCCATCAAACCGTAGGGCATCATTACAATCGGTCATAACTAGGTGAAGGAACAACATCCACATCCCCATTAGCTTCCTGCTCGGCTCCTCCAGCATGTGGAAAATATGCTGAAACTGGGGATGCCTTGTAAACTATTCTTGCATCCCTTGATCTTTTATGAACTGAATAGTGTCTCGAATGTGACACCTCGATCCAATCTTGCAGTGCTTCATGTACAGCTCTGGACCGAAGTAAAACTTATCTGGTTCCATCGGCATAGAATCACCATCCTGCAAATACAATCATTTCTAGTAGTTGTCCATTATCATACACTATAACACTCACACTTTGCTCTACTAGTCCAGTTATCCTAAACTCTAATCATTTTCGTAACACAATTCACACACATTTCGCACACAATTCTCACAATTCTATCAACGATCATTCCAATAACATACCCTGTTCTGTGGAGGATCGGCCATTGAGACATCATCAATGGGAGCGGCTTCAACTCCGGTTTCAGGGGCTTCTTCCCCACTACGAGTAACTCATTCAACAGTTTCACTGATCCCATCTCTACCACTTTCATTGGATTCTTCGTCTCTTTCCCTGGATTAATCAGACTCAGTGGCACTGTCACCAGCTTCTCCTCTGATTTCAGCGACTTCTTCTTGAACGATTGTGTCGCTTTCTTCTAGAGGTGGATCACTTTTTCCCTGTTCGAGCTCTCTCTGTTTCCGTCTTGCACTGCGACTTGTCTCAACTCTTCCTCCTCTCGTCGGAACGCTTCCTCCTCTCATCTTAGGCCCCATTGTTATCAGGGAGTTCATAAGCTCATGAAGGTTGCGGGGTCTATTTGACGAATTTTAGAATTTAGCAACTGAATAGCCAAGAACAAGTAAAAATGAGTTGTCGAGTTGTCTAGGGTTTGCTTCGCTCGATTTTGGGGTCCGAATAGCCAAGAACAAGTAAAAATGATTATGCGGGTGGGTTACTGGGTTCACCCATGTTTTCTTTCGTAATTATTCAACTTTTGCTTGGACAGTTTTGTAGTTCATCATTTTTCCTTATTAAAATTATTGTATTATAAATCATTTTAAAAAACGGTGGCATTTCGGCCTCGACTTTCCATTCTCATGGCATTTCAGATATTCATCCAAATTCAACATATTATTAAAATTGTTAAATATTTATACTTTGTTGTACAAAATATCTAGTGAGAATAATAAATAGTAAAATTGATTAAATCCGTATGCGTATATTTCTTTAAAATTATTAAATATTTCTTTGAAGTTATTAACTTCTAAAAATAAATAAAAAAATATTATTCTAGAGATATTATTTTTGAAAAATATTGATATATTATTATAGAGAAATAATATTATAAAATTATTCAATCCTAAAACGTTAAATAGCAAAGAATATTTTCTAGAAATAGAGATATTACTTATAAAAATGTGATATATTATTATACATAAATAATATTATTATACCAAATATTTGTTTAATAATCCTACAAAATAGTCTATTATAACTTTTTGTGGTAAATTTATTATATTTAATATAATAGATAAATCATAATTCAAATTTCTAAGAACATGATACATCTTAACTTTCCTCTTTTACAGTGTCAAATATTCTCAAGTTCGGGTTCAAAATATGCTTACTTACATTACTATTTTCAATCAGTTATGCTATATTAGTGATGTAAATCTAAGAACCAAGTTTGACTTTAGAGTTTTCGTAGAAAGCTTTTTTTTTTTTTTAAAGACATCCAAGTGAAAATTTACATAGATTCTGCCGTACATGTTATTTGTGTTATTTACTAAATAGACAATCATCCAAATATTTAGAGATGATGTTTTCTTTGGAGATACTAATTTTATGTATATTTTAATAAATTTTAATATATAATTATAATTTTTATTTGACTTTCATATTCTACATTTTGGTAGTGAATTAAAAGATAAGAATTTTATATTAATATTATCAGTTTTTTGGTTGGGTTATGCATAATCTAAGGAAAATTATAAGATAGAACACATTTTAGAAAGTAATTATAGGATAACACACTTTGTCTTTCTCATTGCTATTAACACACTTTCTCATTTGTCAATGTCTAATTAGCCCTTGAACTAGCTTAGATTTTGACATTTGCGATTTCGTTAGAATGTTGAACTAATAATTTCTGGTTACTGATATTTTGTAATACATTTCACTTCCCCCCAAACCAAATTCTTATTTCAAATATTTCAAAAATTATTCAGATTATCTCTCTCTCTTACGAAATCGTCTTCTTCTCCCAACCGCTTCGTCTCCCACAAGAATCTCCTTACCTGAATTTCGATTTCCATCATCTTCTTCTCTCAACCGCTTCGCTTGATGGCATGTATTCATTTATTTCTTCGTTAATTTCTCTGTAATAGTTCTACGTGTGCTTATCAAATGGATTATCCTGCTTCGTGATTTAGGGTTTCTGCGATTTTTTTTGGGTTTTCCTTCTCATCTTTTGATATCTCATTTCCGATGTCTTTCCATTTACTCTTTCCTTATTTCGTGTTTTCGAGCGAATTTAAATCCTAGGGTTTGTGGTACAATAAACTTTATTTTCAAATTCAAAGCTTTTTCCATTTTAGTTCATTTACACAGCGTGCATGTTTCCTTTCCGGGGTTTCAGGCTTAAATCTCGTTTAGGTGTTGTCTTCATGAATTATGATGGATTTAGAGAATTTATGTCCGGGGTTTAAGAATCAAATCCAATTTTCAAACATCAGTTTTAGATTCGATAATAAGTGGATGCTTCCATCGTTGTGGTCAAACATCAGTTTCAAACTTCTGTTTCAAACTTCTTTGTGGTCAATATGAGTACGAAATTCGTTTGCTAGTGGTATGCTTTTTTGTGGTCATTTTTATAAACAATTTTCTCTATAGCACAGTTCATGAATTTGTGGTCATATTATGATTATAGTAACCAGTATATATCAATTATTTAGGGTTAATTATTGGTTCTTTTTAGAATACGTTTCAATTAATTTTAGAATTCTCGTGATTGATGGTTTTTATGATTTATGATGCGATTATTTAGGACTCATTGTTGGACGCTTCATTTTAAGATCTTTGTGGTAAATATGAGCACTAAACTCGTTTGCATGCGGTATGATGTATGTGGCCATTTTGAGATAACTAGTATGTTGATAATATAGATTCACGAATTTGTGGTCACACTGTGTCTTTGCGGTCTGTTTTGTTATATTGGTTATTCAATGAATAACTACCGAATATTCAGATACGTTTCTGCAAGCTATTTTGTTAGTCACCATTTCTGCTTGCTATTTTCCAGGTGTTTTACCTACGGAAGTTTCAAATACAACAAATCAATATCAATAGCTTCCACAGAGATTGTTTGCTACGGATAGATATCCTAAGGGGCGACTAAATGTGTACTCAAAACCTGATATATTGTCCTTTGTTAAAGGACAGCTATACGGTAGTCATGAGTGGCAAATTATCAGAAGTTCCAGATCGGGAAATTTGTTTGATATTCAGACCAGTAGGTGTCCAATATCATGCCAACTGATTCATATGCTTCTAAGCCGGCAACTTCTTACAAAGAAGAAGTTCGAACTTTGGACAGTTCTTGGTGGTCAGCCATTGATGTTCTCCCTAGTAGAGTTTAGTGAATTAACTGGTTTGCACTGTGGAGCATACCCAAACAATTACAACCGTAACAAAGTTCCAAAGATAGATGTTGGCGAAGGATCTACTTGGGATAGGTATATAGGGCCCGAATCAATAGCTACTCTTGCAGACGTGTCTGATATGTTGGTTAGAACAGAGAACATGTCAGGTCAGAGGAGACTTGGCCTGGCACTTATTCTGAAATTTGACAGTGTTCTAATTGCCAGCCATCAAATACACAAACCCACCCCTCGTTATGTTCAGATGTTATCAAACCCTGATGAATTTCTGAATTTCCTTAGGGAAGAGAATCATTTCTCAAAACCGTTGAGTCAATGAGGCCAGGAAATAGTGTCGAAGGCAACTGCGATGATCCAATTTATACATTCCGCCAACAATTACAACATAAATCCTTTAGTCTCAAAGGTTGCCCTTTAGTCCCCCAATTGCTTGCCTTTAGATGTCTACCCAAACTGCTTGCAATCTTACCAAATGCCTCCAATATCGAAACGCTTGCCGAAGTTTATTTCGTTGGATTAGGCAAGCACACATTCATCAATAGGAAAGACATACTTAATGTCGAGGATGATCCATCAGTAAGTTTTATCATTTCAGACTATATTTCATTTTAATTGTTTCTTTTTTAAAGTTACATGTGTATTTAGTTAGTTTGTATGTCTTTTTATCCTTCATCAGTTACGAGTCCAACCAACCCTACTTCTTGGAGAAGGATATGATGAAAATTGGGTTGGATGGTATGACGAAGCTAAAGACAAGACTATGTCCTAATTTAAGGATCTAATTAAGACAGGGCATAAGTTCACTAGGAAGGAATGGTCTGGCGGCGATATGTCCCTTAAGCTCTACAAGCCCCAAACTAGACGACATAATTGTCACCATAAGAAACATGTTGTAGAACGTAAAAAGGGCAAGCAACCTATTACTAGAGCCTCTACATAAAACCCCCATTAAGGAAACCTTCAGGTTATAGGTTATGTACAGAAAGAACCTCCAGAAGAAAGAGTGCTGGACTCCAACGTGCTATTGGAAAACATTCTAAAACCATTCAAGAAGTGATTGCATGGGTTGAAAAGAGGCACGAGGAACAACTTATCAGGCTTAAAGAAATGCATCAGGAGCAATATTCTATGCTTCATAAAAAACATGATGAAGAAAAAGCGAAGCTGCAAGAACTTATTCGTGTGGCATTCAGAAACAAAGAAAGAGAGACACATACTGATCATGAATCCAATGTTGGAGGTGAACCGATAAGAAAAAACTAACTATTTTAATATAGACATCCTTCAATCTGTTGATGGATTCTGACCCCTTATATCAATTCCCTCGCAGGTTGAGAACCCTATTACCTTTGATGCAGCGGAAACTTCATCAGAGGAAAACATTTATGTTTCGTCTGGAGTAAGTATATCCAATCTGTATTTAAATTTTGTTTAAATTATACATATCGCCTTAACATTTTAATCATATGATAATTTACAAGCTGCCGGATGATAACACCTCTCTCCCGAATGAATTTCCACGCGACCAAGAAACCTGCCTCACAGCCAAGGTAAACCACAACTATTAATAGAGAAGTAACGATTGTAAATACCGGTATTTGAATACGTTTCGTATTACTTATGGTTAGTATTTCAAGGCTGGTGTATCATCGTTTCCTTAATTTAATAACAGCAAAACGAGCCCAACATGGAAAACCAAACTATTCCTATGGATGATAACCAGTTAGATGGTAAAGAAGTTGGCCCCGGAGCACAACCAGAAAACCAAAATAGGATTAGACATTTTCATTTTCTTAATACTTAGTTAATTCCTCGTAAGTTTATTCATTTATAAAACCATCTCTAATCACCCTTTCTAAACAAATGATAGGTTAACACTGAATCATCTCCCGATAGCACAGCTGGATCTGAAGGAACACAATCTGATCAACCTGAAGCTACCAAATATGTAAGTTTTTAAATTTGGTTTTTTCTTGAATAATCAGAATGCTTTTACATTCAACACACTAATTGCTTTATTGCTTGTACAATTCGCCCACTAATACCTATATCAAATAATTCGTGGCATGATGAAATTAACAGTCATCTTGAGACTAGTGTTGATGTGTTAGAACAGGTTTGTTCTTATCGCCTCCAAATATGAAGATGTTTTGAGACCACCGATGAACTATTGTCTAAATATTTTTTTCCAGGGTCTTACAAACCTAGTCAATCGAATTGGAATAGACACAAACCAAGTAACTTACATATAATTTCCGTACTCTTTACATACTTCTATTTTATAATTATTCAAAATAACTCCATATTCAATGTTAGATGGTTACGTTAGAAGACACATACCAAGTATCTTCCATATATTCTATTTTGACTTATTAATACATGTTTCATGTTCGTTATATGAACCAAAGTGCTCTTCACCTCTCTGTTCAAGTTGTGCCTCCTTCAAACCTTGGTCTTGAAGAAGTTCACGGAGTTTCGATTCAAGAATAAGAAGTTCCAATCCAGAATCCCGCATATGAAGTTGTCGATCTTGTAATCTCTAAGACGACACTGCACCTTCAGAAGTGCAAATACATGTTACAAGTTTCCTCTCCTAATGTAATTACCTTCACCACTCTCTTCAATAATACTTAAGATGTGCTTTTAGTAACTATTTTATCATCCCTCAGATGAAAGTTGGAAGCAAGCGCTCTATTGAACTTTTGAGTGAGACTTCTCACTCTGAAGATTCAACAACTATTCCTTCGGCTGAAGAGAAAGCCTTATCCCAACTATTCAACTCTAAGTATCCCAGGGTTACCACCAATCTCCTCCCACAAGTTGACAATGAGCTTTTCAACAGGTTACATCTATATCTTCTAGGACAACCAGACAAGTAAGCATATAATACGTCCATTCATACTAAATAAAATACGATATACTCTAACCAAAATCTTGTATTTCATAATCACCTAACTATAACGGAATATGACTTCAAGAACGACTTCTTCCTCGATCTAGCACAATAATGTTTTTCTCCATCCATAAGTAATAGTTTAAGCTTGTTGTTTTCAAAAAGTTTGTGGTCTGCTGTTAGTGGTAAATTTGAGATGGTTTCAAATGGTTCCTGGTTTTCTGGTCAATGCTTAGAATTTCATATTCCAGTTTGTATTTTCGTACAACGCCATGGTCATGCTTTGAGGTAGGGGATTTGTGGTATGTGGTTGGTGGTTATTAGGTTTTTTCCTGATTTTTGAATCGCATTTTAAACACCACTAGGGCGATGTTTTGTGTTATGTGATTGGTGGATATAAGTGACATGTTAAATAGTGTTGCTAAATTGCTAAATAACGCCTCATTTGTCTTATCTTTTTAGCACATGGAAGTCTTGATGGATCTCCTCAATAAACATCACTCTGACCATTTACGTAGAGAAATATCTCTTTTTCTACCACCATGGTTCATAGACCACCTACAGAGTAGATCAAGGTCGTTCACAAAATCCAAAGATCCAAAAAAATACCATCGGTCAGTTGGCGTCAAGCAACTAGTCACCACCGAACAAGCTGAGTGGCTAGTAGATATAAACACACTATATACAACAATGAACTGGGATGAAAACCATTGGGTTGGCTTCGTGATAGATTTGAGGATGTGGTCCATCAAAGTCCTAGATCCCAACAGCACCTTGCATGACCAAAAAAAGCAAGGTTTCAGATGGAACTAGTTTCACATATGCTGCCATATATCATCAAGAGGTTTTGCAACTACACACTAAGTCAAGAACAAGGATACAAACCTTTCTCGGTCAATTGTCCAATTGGTTTGTACCAAATCCAAGATAGCGGGGACTCTGGGCCTCTTGTACTTAAGTTCCTGGAGATGCATGTCATTGGTGTTGTGACAGAGCAGATGCGTGGTTTTAAAGACTCAGTTGTTCAGAACATACAACAACAATATGTCTTGGATATATGGGCACAATTCGTAGCACCCACCTACATTGATCCTTAGGCAGATTCCCTTCGCTTAATCCATAGATAACTTATTTCTAGAACGGTGTACTAACTACTTGCAGACAAATTATATTGTCTCCTCTTTTTGCTCTTTTTGTTCCAGTTGAACCTAAACTTAATCGGTATATTAACAGTTTTATGATTATTTATTCCCCGTTGTTTATTACTAAATCAATTTTGTTTATTTAATACTCTATATGATTGTATTTTAAACCACGTGTTCACTGTTATGTGGTTGGTGTGGATTTTAAATGTTATGCACGCCCCCTATTATTGTACCTTCTTCTAAATCAATCTAAAAGATCCACATTCCCAGTACGTCTATTACACCGAATTATAATTACATTCTTTCTTTGCTTCTTTCTTTATAACATCTTCTAATTTTTTTCTTCTTCGAACTTAATAAATAATGTCTATTACTAACTTCTTCAATTTAACATATCCACAAATTTCCAGATTTCTGTCATTGATATATGGTATTGTGGTTATAAACATGTTTTTGACTTATTAGTATAATAATACCTAACCATTCATTTCATGCTATCAATCCATAATATTGTGTCATATTATACAATCAAAACCCCATTACAAAATCAATTATATCCATTACCATCATCTTTACCACGTCCAAAAATGTCATTTTTTGGTTGGGTCTCCATCCATAATACTAAGAAATTTGGAGAGGTACCCAACCAACAGACATCTAAAATATGAAATCCGCAAAATAATCCAAAACCACAATACATCAACAAAATATCAAGTACTTCATACCATATGCTTGCCAATTAACCGACAAAGCATTCGTCTAAAATAAACTCCACCATCATATAGGGTTGTTGCAGCTAGTCTTGTTGTGTCCAAGCAATCTGAATCTTCCACACTTATTTGTGCTCTTTTTATTATTTCCAGATTCCTATATCAAACAAATTAGCATTGCGCATTCCAGCATAACAATATAAATTAATTCTACTTAAATATTCATCATTCAACCTATTTATTTATTTCTAACTATATCACTAATATCCTAACTACCATACAAATCTAAATTTAAATATCATAAATACTTACCAAAATCTCTCCAGTCGAAGCAATCCTTTTCGTTTTGGTCTACATGCAGGTCTCCTAGTCATCGGTGGCCTCACAACAATTTCCAGGACCTCTTCAGGCATGTCATAGTCTCGGGGATCCTCATGCGGCTGTATCAACCCTTCATAAGCTTTTCTCCACATATATGTCTTGTAATAGTCCCCACACAACTGACTATAAGGAAGGCCCTTAACACCTGCAGCCAACAATGCGTGACTACATGGTATCTTCATATTATCATAAACCTTACAACTGCATCTCTTCCCCTGCAGATGAACGTTATGTCTCTCACCAAATCGCCCAACAACTTCAAATTTCCAGGACGATATAGATGTAAACTCTACTACCTTTAGCATAAGCAAGATTATTGGTCATCACTTTATCAACCTCAGGTGTTATAATCCTTTCATGTGTTTCATCCTTTCTCTTTCTTGCACCAAACCACCTCGTCAACAAAGACTAGATGAACATGAATAATTCAATTATTGGGGACTTCCTGCCATTCCTCAGGGCATTGTTTAGTGTCTCAGCAATGTTGCTTGTCATTAGATTATAACGCTTCCCTGGAAAATGCGCTCGAGTCCATTTAGCAAATCCAAACTTCTTCAAATAATTCACACGGTTCATGCTCTGGCATTGAATCTGTTTGTATACATGTGTAAGTTGTCCAACCTTATGAGCACAATCAGCCTGTGTAACCAACTTCGACAACCCCTTGCTTTTAAATTGGGACTCCACATTCCTTGCTAAATGCACAATGCAAGCACCATGGTGATCTTTAGGAAAAACAATATCTAAAGCTTTTGCAATTGATTGGTGCATGTCCGAAATTATAGCCAGACTAGGACTGTCTGCAATAATAAGTTGCACTCTTTTCAAAAACCAAAGCCAAGAAGCATCGTTCTCTATGTTCACTACAGCAAAAGCAAGAGGATAAACTTGGAAGTTACCATCTTGCCCACTCGCTGTCAGCAATACCCCCTTGTATTTACCACTAAGGTGTGTTCCATCCACCATGAGCACTGGCCTAAGCATCATAAATCCCTTCATTGATGCCCCAAATGAAAGAAACATGTACAAAAAACGCCGTCCGCCATTTTCATCATCCTCTGTCTCTATCTCAGTTACTGTTCCATGGTTAGCAAGCTTCACCATGTGCAAATACTGAGGTAAATTCATAAAAGAATCCTCATCACTTCCTTTAATCTCTCCATATGCTGTCTTTTTGGCCTTCCAACACTTGAAGTATGAGCTAGATATTTTTAATTCCTCCAACATAAGTTCTTGTAGGTCGTTTGGTTTAGGTCCACCTTCTTTGTCTCCAAACTTAGCCTTATATATAGCTACAATGACTCTAGAAGTTGCCAAGTTCTTGTAATTGCTACAGGTTTCTATGTTGCATGTATGCTCTAGTGATGTCTTTCGTATCTGATAATATTCGTTATCTTTCATTTGATAAGCCGTCACCCGCCAACCACAACTCGTGTCAGAACAACTCACGACAAAGTATTGCTTTGTCGTCCTAGTTTGCCTAAAATGAAACATGTTCATAATGGCGTATATGGCCAAAGCAATCTGAAAATCTAACTTGTTCCCAAATGTCTTGTCAATACGCATGTCATCGTCGAAATCGTAATTGTCTAGGTCTGGTATCTCAGATCGCTCATACATCATATCATCGAATAAAGGTCTGATATCAAATTCCTCATCAGAAATTTCCTTCACATTACGTTCTACTCCACCATTCAATCCATCCACCGAAGTGCTACCACTTAATCCTTGCCCCATGATCACTTTCTGCCTTAGCATACTCGTACCTTTCTTTGCCATCACCGACCACGACCCGGCTGGCGAACGCATCATTTGTGCAGCACATGTATTCAACAACATTCATACATATCATCTACCAATGGCTTCCAAAACTCTGTGTCATAGCCCCTAGGTGTAATATAAGAATCAGAGACATTAACTTCTTCCCCATCTACTAAATCCTCATCCTCTAGTACCTCTTCTTCATCTAACAAATTCCAATTTGGTTCACTTCTCAACCTCTTCGCCTTGCTTTTATGTTTCTCTTCAGTAGCTTCAACCTCCTCCAAAAAACAATCATCAACCATGACAACATCCTCCACAACCCGTTTCTTTGATAGGCGACATGACTCTACATCCCCACTTCCACGAATGGAACTCCCCTCTCCTTCATTAATATATATTTTTCTCTTACGATGCATAAGTGGTGTTCTGTACTCCCCCCCTTCCTCATTCGCCACAAAAGTTACAAACATAGTTATTTCTCGATTCTCCACTAAAACCTCCCAGAATGTGTTGACAGCCACATCGGATGTTATCAAAACGGGAGGAAGTTTTTTCCCGAAGCTTGAAGACGTGTAACTAGGTAACCAGTAGCTTAAAGTGGTGTACACCTCATTTTCATCAAACTTCAATTGGACCAACTCGGACAATTCTTCAAGCGTTGAACCATCTTTTACTTTAACCATCCTACATTGTTGTTCTTTGTCAATCACAAAATCGTAATAACCATTTGTTGCACAACTCCATTTCCAACTAATACTAGGAGTAGCTTATCCATCTGAATACTGAAATGAAATATAAGTGATTCATCAAACAAACTAATATATACAAGTTATCATACATTTTCTCACTAATTAAAACAAGTTCATTCGACTACAATTTTTGCAATTATATATTGCAATAAATATTTAAAACCCACAACAAATTACAAGTTCATTCTCACATAAATACTTCATAACCACTTCCAACAAAATTAATACTAACCATCCAAACCACTGACAATCCACTTCAACCACAAAGCCAGAAATTCTGATCTGAATTAATACGCTGGAAGCAAAAGAAATACCACCCAAAAATGACGTAACATATCCTACTATCCACAACATATAAACCACAAAAATACACACTACCTACAATTACAGTTATCTCCTTCCACCATTTCGCAAACGTAAAAACCTTCAATGTTAAGATATTTATTGAAGATGACTTTTAACAATTATTTTATTATTCCACTAATTCATTATTTTATTCTTATTTAGTACAATCTAGCATATATTTTTCTACCCTATAATGTCACAAACATATCATACTTTCACTCTTCCCAATTAATCTTACTACTAATATTCAAACCGTTCGATTCTAACTGTCTATTTTCATCCAACGCACCATATTAAACTCATCATAAGTACTTCTCTCATTCAAAGAATAATTAACTACTTGAGCAAACTAAACTCTTAATTTATAAATATACCGCCAAACACTTCAATTCTTTCCCGTCAAAACCTTTGTTTCCTTTGTTTATTTTATTAGGTGTTCAACCCTCTACTTAAAGTGGTAAACATCCTCCTTATCTATGCATCACTTAACGAAAACCCAATATCGAATTCTCTCAATTTACAAAACGTCCAACACCGTGTAATTCTCCAGTTCACAACGAAGTTTCATCGATCAACATTCTCCTTCTCTCACTCTATTTTTTCACCATAACAATTTCTTTCTTTGTCTACATCTATCAGTCAAGCTTTGTATAGATTATGATTGCATAGGGTATAACCACAAATTAAGTGTTTCATAACCATGAATTAGTCGTATACTCGGTTTCAGAATTCATTGTTTTAAATTCATTGTTTCAAGTTCACTTCAGGTATTATCTTTACTTCAAGAAGTTATGAGTTCCTCTTCGGGAAATTACAGTCACGCTCCACATGGCCCAACTTACCACCCTTGCACTGGCATTTCAGATCGTTGTTGGTGTGGGAGTAAGCCTATTACGATAACATCCAAGTCAGACGTTAACCCGTATCGTCGGTACTTTAGATGTTCTTATGCATATTCTCGAAAGGTATATATTACATACAACTTCTTTTATGTTCATACTAACTATCTCACCAACTATATTTACCTTTTATAGCTATCAAATGATCATCACACTTTTAAATGGATGAATGAATCCATATTAGAAGAGTTAGAGTCAATGAAAGCGCAAGGATCATGTGATGAGGCACTTCTTAAGCAAGACCTCCTAGAGAAAAAGGTTAAGCTTGAACTAAAGTTGGCCCAAATAGAACTGATGCTGCAGAAAGTAATTACAATTTTCAAGATTTTACTACCACTCTACTTTCTTCTCACGTATGCCATATGCAAGCTAGCATGAAGTTCATGTTTAATGTTTCATGACAACTACTTTTTTCATGTTATAAACCACCAGATCTATGTATTAAATTCGCCTATATTTAGCCTTTATGAACTGCCTATCTTCGATATGTCCATGTTTAACCACAAATGAAATTCGGCTATATTTAACTATATTTTACAAGTTGTCTTACCCATGCACCTTATGTGTTAGTTACAATATTTTTCCACTACCCAACTCGAACAATTAGCATATGCAAATGAAATCACGAAAAAAACAAATTATTATAAATTTCCTCCCATTACAAAAAATCAACAATATTGTTTTACATAATACAGTTGTACACTTTCTACTCATTCTACTTTCATAATCATTAACACAAATACAAATGTATAAATTCACTATAATGTTCCATACGACTGCAGACCAATCCAGCTGGAATCCACGTTCATGCAGTCTTCCAAATCCTATCATGAAAGCATAACCACAATACTTAGGCATAACAAAGTTAATAACCATAATAACATAACCACATCGCATCATCGCATCATCCAACACATCACACCTTAACACCGCATCATCCAAAACCTCACAAAATCAAGACGTCCAAATCCATTCCATTTCAAAACCTGCTACATCAATATGAACACAAATCAACATCCATCTATCATTATCATTTCATCCTCTCGAAGATTCTCTACAGAATCCTAAAGAACTAAGGATTTTCTTCCGCAACAACTCCATTACTAACTATTCGATCTGAACAAAATCATATACATACACAAAATTTCAAAATAATTTAGTACATCCCACTAGCTAATCGCACAAATCACTGTAATCGCACAAAATCTCTAAAATCGCAAACAACAGTAACCAACGAAACCTGAGAATGAGATAAAAAATCACAATAGATGTAGAACACATCACGCTTTTGAGAATAATTCACCGTTTCTTTTCAGAAAGACATAAACAAAGTCGTAGGAGAGCAAAATAGAAGGAAAATTAAAATCAATTCACAAGCTTCAATTCAACGATACAGGAAACAAAACAATCCTAACTAGATGATCTCCTTACCGTCCAATACAAAACATTAAAAACAAATCAAACGGTCTTAATTCTAGATCGCTAATTATGTTAGTATTACACGGAGGGCTATATCGACATTTCACAGCGTTTTTACATTGCCTTTTTCTCCAAAAATAAGCTTTTCGCAAAGAGAAGTGCAAAGTGTGTTATCTTATAAAACTTCTCAATTAGTGTCTTATCATATAATAAACCCTAAAACTAATTTGTTTTTAGGTTAATCGTGTCAATTATTATATATTCTTTCCTTTTTTTTATTTAAGTGTCTTCTTGAATTCTTTTCTATTTTAAATAAAATGTTGCTTTAAATTCTTTTATAGAAAAACTTATTATAACCTCAAATTTATTTGAAATTAAAATAATATAAATTTAAAAACTAAAATTTATTTCTATTTAAAATATCATATAAACATACATCAGTTCACTTATATAATACATTCAAAAAACCAAAAAACTAATATTTTTTTTTAACAAGTGACGTTAGTCCAGTGGTAAACACATGACATCACTGTTACCAGGTCGGAGCTTCGAGTCCCCGTGAGAACATTTACTCCTCTCATTTATGAGAATTTGGGTTAGTGGGCATTTGTGGCCCACAAAAGTTGAAAAAAACTAATATTTTTTAATAAATAGAGAAAATATTTTTACAATGATATTTTATAAGTACTTAAATATTAAATTTGATAAATATAATGTAGTAACATATTAGAATATTAAATATTAGCAAATAATATTTAAAATATTTTATAATAAAAATATTACATTTAATAAACAAAAAATTATGATAAATTTATATTTATAAATCGCTATATAATGCCTAGTTAGTTAAGAACAAATAAAAGAAAAAACCCTTCAAAACCGATTCAGATAGTTTAAATATAATTTGTTTAGAACTCTAGTCACCAATTATACCTGATCGAATCGGCTGTGTTTTTTAACACTTGGCACGTTCCTCCAGGGTTCCATATTTGGTATCCACCTTTGCCCGGGCACAATTAATCTTGTGATCTTCCTCCTCATCTTCTTCCAACTCTTCTCGTTACCTTTGGTAGGCAATAAAACTGAGGTAATCATAATTACCTTTTTTTCCTTCTTCTTTTTAGTGAATATTTTTTATTTGCATCTTCGCTTGTGTTATGTGATTTGTTATTGCCATATGGATTCCTCTTAGCAATTTAAGACAGTTTGTGTAGATTTGATTATCAAAAAGAACATTTTTGGCTCTAAAGACACTTTACCTTTTTTTTATTTCTTCTTAAAAAAGTGGAAACTTGAAAATGATGAATTTACTTTCAAGTGAGTGAGAAAAAAAATTTAATTTGAAGATACTCATACATATATATATATAATCATATATATATATATATATAATCATGAATATCTATGTGATATATTAGTTTTTGTTTTATTTTATGAATATAATATTATAAAAAATATTATGTCATTAACAAAAAAATATTATTATAAAATTTATGATATACTCTTGTAACAATATCATAAAATTATGTATGTATGAGTTATTTAAATAAATATACAAAAATAATTAGGAAAGGATTAATTGTGTTAGTTTTCATTAGATTAGACTGAGGATCAAAATTTTGGTTATTTTGTTAATTATTTAGTTTTTTGGAATATAAAAAAATCAATTAGAATAGAGCAAAACGAAACGTTTATTCGCACATACTAGTAAAAATCCAGATGTCCGTAGATTTTGGGAGAAACATATCACAAAATCAGATATTTGCTAAAATCGAAACGAATCACAAATACTGTATTTCGGGTATTCGCTCCGTGTCCATGCCTAGATCCATTACTCTATGTCTGCTTAGGGTTGATCCCGAGCCAAAGCGACATAAGTAACTGCTTACAGCATATTTTAAAATTGTATAATCCTTCGGTTTTTTCACAAAACATCATTTTAGTTCATAAATAAGCCCCTTTTTCTTGTGACCTAATGAAGAGAAAATTCTTTACCCCAACCTCCTATTGGTTAATAGAGTGGAGTAAAGAATTGGTGTTATTTGATGATGAGTAAAATGTGGAACCAAATCGGGAAAGAACTAGACAATAAGCCTAAACAATCTTAAATGAGCAATGAACAACGCAAGTTGTAGTAAGAAAATCTAAACAATATAATGATTAAACAGATTATAAGAAGCTAAGCGAATGGCAATGAAATTGATTCGGGAGAATTATGCACAATTATCTATCCCCTATATATTAAAAGGGTTGTATTAATCCTAAGGGTCAACTTGAGGTTCATTCTCATTGAATTTTGTTGATGTGTCAATCAATGGTTTAGTCTCACAAAAAATTGATGATGTGTAAGCATAAGACGTACTCTTCGTAAGTTTTGCATTGTTATGGTAATAAAATCAATCAAATTTAAAAACTATTTAAAACATATTATTGTTTCTTCACAATCTAGAATATTGTATCTAATTTATTGTTATTATTCTATCAGATAACCAACGTACTATCAAATATACTAACAATATATTTTAGTTACCTTAATTTATAATTAATTTAATTGCCTACAATATAGTTAACTAATATGGTCTCCATTTAATTATACTTTTACTTATTTAGGTCATTGGCCGTAAGAAAAAAACTAAGTTAATCTCATTGTCTCATATATATAAACAGAAGATACTTCTTATTCTTAGAACACATTCGATGCAAAGCAGCACCAGTCTTTCCGATAATCGATCTTTATTTTCCATGGCTTCTTTCAACTCAGTTTCTGACCTGAAACCATTTAAGTGTTGGAAAATAAATATCAAAATAATAAAACTCTGGAAACAATACTCTGCTGCACTCGGTGAAACAATTGAGATGGTTTTTATAGATGAAAAAGTAGGTTCTTCTTATTTGATTTCATTCAAATCATGTTATTTTGCTATTATACTACTTATTATTTGATCTACTTCTAATTTCTAATGTATATCCACATCCACGTACCATATTTTGTTTTCTGCTAATTCTTTTATGCCGTATGAGACTAACTTCTAATATCTATACACATTTCTGTTATTATGATTATGCCGCACTGACAAAAAAAAATATGATTATGCCGCTATTATATTTATGCTATTATGTTTATGCTATCATGATTCTGATGCTATTATGTTTATGCTATTTTGATTCTGCTATTATGTTTCTAGTATTATGTTTCATTTACACTAAATGAGACTAACAACATTACACCATAAGTAAAATGTACCTTGTTAATAAGGATTGATTGCTACTACTTGAGAAAGCCACCATTCACTCTTACTTAGATCACCTGCATTCATGGTTTCACATATAAGTTAGATTTCTACAAAATCAATATCGTAACATTTTAAATTATTTGTGTTTGTTTCAATTTTGTAGGGTACCAAAATCCATGCAGTTGTCAAGAAAGAGTTGGTTAATCAGCTCGATGACTGGCCATCTTTCAAAACCGAACTAGACTTGTTTCTGCATTT
>OVAU01000376.1:10898-27254 GCA_900406315.1 Biscutella laevigata subsp. laevigata | reverse complement strand
TTTTAAGTAGATTTATTCTGTTTTAATATAATAGATGTTTGTAGTAACTTTAGATATAAGTACTTCACATAAGTCGACTATCAATTTGTTAATTAGGAATAGAATCTTAGGTTATCTGCTCTATACTTTTATATCGAGTCGATTTCAATCGAACCAGTGGGATATAGTGGGAGGAGTTAGGTCTGACTTCGATAAGTCTAGATCGTTAAACCCGTATATCGGGTCTTTAATTCTCTTTCAGGAATTTCTCAAGCCTCTTTCGAGAGGTGGTTAATTTTCTACCTTCGAGCAGTATCATTCAGCCTTCAAGCAGTTCGGTAACCGGTTCTTTGTTAATTAATATAGAATATTTTGTATTCTAAAGCACCTTTCCAAAACCCAATCCCACTCTAAATCACTTATATGTTTTTTTCACATTAAAGTACTTTCCTATTGTGCAAAGACCTTTTACCCCTTCCTTTTTCATTCTAACTAAATTTTATTCTTTTTATTTCTTTCAAAACAAAACTAATTCATCGAATTAATAGCACCGAATTACCCAAAATTAATCGAATTAATATAACCGAATTACCCGAAAGAATCTGAAATTTTCTGAAATTTTATGGTTTAAAAAAATTAAATTTATTTTGTTTCAATTTTCTAATACATGAACTTGTGGTTAGTGATACTTATTGTGTTTTCATGTTTAAACTGGTGGTTACTGAACTGATGGTTAAACTAATTACCCAAAATTAATCAAATTAATAGCACCAAATTACCCAAAATTAATCGAATTAAGAGAACCGACTTACCCAAATGAATCTGAAATTTTATGGTTTAAAAAAAAATTCATCTTGTTTCAATTGTCTAATACATACTAGTAGTTATTGATATCTTATTATGTTTTTATGTCTAAAGAAGTGGTTAGTGAACTAGTGGTTAGTGCTATCTTATTGTGTTTTCTAATGCGCTACTAACCATAATTCAGTAATAGGTTGGTTAATCACACGCTACTAACTTTCTGATAATATTAATTCAGTAGTAACGCTAACCATAATTCAGTAATAGGTTGGTTAATCACACGCTACTAACTTTCTGATAATATTAATTCAGTAGTAACGCTAACCATAATTCAGTAATAGGTTGGTTAATCACACGCTACTAACTTTCTGATAATATTAATTCAGTAGTAACGCTAACCATAATTCAGTAATAGGTTGGTTAATCACACGCTACTAACTTTCTGATAATATTAATTCAGTAGTAACGCTAACCATAATTCAGTAATAGGTTGGTTAATCACACGCTACTAACTTTCTGATAATATTAATTCAGTAGTAACGCTAACCATAATTCAGTAATAGGTTGGTTAATCACACGCTACTAACTTTCTGATAATATTAATTCAGTAGTAACGCTAACCATAATTCAGTAACAACGTTAACCATAATTCAAAAATAATGTTGTATGCATGAATAATAATTCAGTGAAAATGTACAATAATCAAATATATATGACGTACAGAGACAGTTTGTTCAGTTTCACCACAATTGTGACAATTTTTTTAGATCCAGTCTCATTATTGTCTGCATAAACATAAGTCACATAATCTCACTTGGACGAAAAAATCTAATTCTCTCTCTTCTCTCTCTTCTCTCTCCTCTGCTCTTCCTCTCTCGCCGCCGCTGGTTTTTTTGTGGCCAAGGTCCGACGGCTTTTTGCCTCGGCTTTCTGCCTTTTTCTTCTTATTTTGTCTAATTTCTTCTCTTCTTGTTGTTATTGATGGAGATTTGCCATGGTTTTGACTATCGGTTACTTTCCTTCTGATTTTATCAGTAGAGGTTTAGGAAATCTAGATCTGGTTTCAGACTGAAAGGATGAACGTTTTCTTTTTGGTGAAGAATATCGGATCGATTCCTCTTATGTCTGTTTCTTTTCTCTTTTTCCTTTCCAGGAAGTTTCGTTGGTTCCCATATTTTCTTTGTGTTTTTCTGGGTTTATTTTACTCTGTGTTTTTCAAGATCTTTCTAGATTTGTTAGTCTAGCTGCAGGATTAGGATTGAATCTTGGATGAGTTTCATGATTTTTTCTGAAGAAGTTGAAGATTTCCTTGGTTGCTTGGGTGAAGACTCGTAGATGTGCAAGACCAATTCGTGGATGGTGAAGCATTAGAGTGAAGCTCTCCCGTTCGGCCTTTCGTCAGTATATTGGACGAGGTTTATTTCTTCATGAAGCTCAATTTCTAGACTCGTTTCCTTTAGTTAGATCTCGTTAAATTCAGTTTGTGTTTTCAGTCTCCGGGGATTTGTTCTTTTTCCTCCGGCTATGTTTGTTTTATGGACTCGATTTTGTAATTTTCCGTTGTATTCTCACTCAGGCTAAATATAATCTCCAGTGGAAAAAAAACATAAGTCTCATATTTTCAAAATAAAAACAAACATGTTCAAACTTGTGTTTTGTGACGTACTATTAACAATTACATACATGCTTTGCATATAAAAACATTAAAGTGACAAAAAGGGCATTAAAGAAGTTTAATTTTTTTCAAAGGGAAATAAGGGTCAAAAAATCACTAAAATTTTATCAATTCTGTCAAAAAGTGCTTCAAAGTAAAAAATACTTTCAAAGTGTTTTAGAGTATGATAAAAAAATGTAAATTGTTTCAGAGTGTAAATCACTCATTAATATATTGTGGTCGACCAAAAAAAAAAAGTAGTTATATGCTCTAAATAAAGCAGATAAAAAGGAGTTAGAGAAATTCATGTTATTTTCTTAATTCATCGAGCTTATAATAAAATATACAAGGATACTATGTTAAGATGTTACTTGAAAATCAAATAACTTAAAATGTATAACGAGAACAATATATAATTTAGTTAACTTGGTTGTCAACATAAGATTACAAAATAGTTATCGTTATATATAAACTAGCATACAAAGCTGTAAAAGAAAATACAAGAAAATACAGAGTTTCTCTTTTGGACACTCGTCATTCTCAACAATGAGTCATCAGAGTTTTGGTTTGACATGTGTCTATTTATGGTTTTAATCTAGTTCTGAGGTTTTACAACTCGGTTAGTTAGTTTCGTTTAATAATAATTCAACCATGTTCGGCTGATTCCACACGTTTATGCGACGTTGGTTTGTTATATACGTGGGCATCTATCATCTAAATCTACAAGGTCACATGTTACTAACGGTTTGTTTAGTGTGCAATATCTTATAGGAGTTGATGAATTCTCTAATTTCGCTGAAATTCAGTCGTAACTTGAGGTCGAGCTAGTCTGACGTCAACCGGCACTCCGACATCATAAATCGTCGCCTTGTTACTTTACGTCCGCATCCCTCGCGAGCTACTGTTGTTCATCTTTTTTCACCAACTCATCAACCTTCGAACTACTTGGCGCAATCATCGGTCGACACTCAAAATACTCTCTGCTCATCCCACTGTAGATGTTGCCAGAAGATCTTTTTTGTTTTGCCCTGTTTTATTTTACTTTCTGATGTCTGTATTCAACTGGTCATCTAANTTTAAACCGGGTTATTAAAACCCAAATTTTTTTTTAAAAAAAAAAAAAAAAAAAAATACAGAACTTCGTCTCGAAAGGTTTTTTTTTGCTTGGGATTGTCTGGTTTTTTATTTGAGTCCTATTCCCTGAACCCTTTTAAAGTTTTCTTTTCTCCAATGGCTTCTAACTGTCTAACACTATGGGGATTGATAATACGCTCAGAAAGAACTTCATATATGGAAGAGTATCGGGAACGTGCACGTGAACGCCAAACAGAGTCGGACCGGTCTAAATCTAGGTTCAATGGTGCCGAGGTTGTGTGTGTGGGGTTTGGCCGTTTGGGAGCTTTGGATCTTCGAAAAAATCATGAGGATCATTTGATCACTTATGTCTTTATGATGTTGTAACGTTTTTGTAACCAAATCTTGAAACTTTGAATTCTAACATCCAATATTGCTAACCGTTTCATTGTACAAGAAGAGGAATTGCGTCTAAAACAAAGAGCACCACAATCTCTGAATAGATAAACCCAAAATTATAGAGTTTTCGATCTTGAGACACCTGATTCTAACCATGAAATCTCAACTTTTTTGCATTATCATTACTGATTATACTACTAAATGTGAGTAGAGTAGTTCTGCTACAGAGAAGAGAGGTTTTAATGCAAAGCTAAAAAGTGGATGAAATGCTGTTAATGGTAACAGTTTTTTTGTAGAGATTTTCTACTGGAAAAAGTTCGTGAGACCATCAAATGTCAATTCCATGTAGTACTAATGTGTGATAATGGAAAAAAATATTTTATAGAAGACATCAAAGTACTTAAAATGAGAAAGATGTGTACAAGAGTTTCAGGAGATCCATACGCAAGAAAAAGGGAGATTAAACAGAAACAAGAAGCAAGTGAGTGCTTGATTATTTTTCAGTTTCTGTTTGTTAAAAACTGTGTTGGTTCTAGTTTAGGTTGTATTTTTTGGACAATGAGGTTTCACCTGTAAGGATGAAGGCATGAAGGAGGTTTTGAGCAGCCTGGGTTTGATCAGGTGTCCCTGATATAACAACGATCATGTCACTTGTTCCTAGAGAAGGTTCATGGACTATGACCCTCGCACCCGATATCTGATTAAACAAACATCAAATGGTATATAAGCTTTGTTTAATCCCTTAAGCTAAGTTGCTGTTACTTCATGTTTACGAAACTAACTAGTTCGTTTGTAGCTGAGCCTGATCATCGCATACTAGATGGGGCTGTATGTGAATTCCGCTTAAAAACAAGGACCAAATCATAACATTGACTATGGGGGTTATATAATTACAAACAAAGGTTCGAAAAACTTTTATAAGTGTGGAGTTTTCGTGAATTCATAGTTCATATTGACCTAGACGAATGGTGTAATGTTTTTTGTATTATGTACAATATTACTCCTAAGGATTTCATTTGTGTTTTAGTTATTCAGGTTTTATTGATTATTGGTGTATGATTTTTCACGGACTAAAAGCAGCCAATGGTTATTAAAACCCATGGCTGCTCATATGAAGCAAATAAACTATTGCCTAAAGAGACTACTGGGCAACCAAGAAAAGATTGGATAATAAACTCTGGCTTACCTGTCTCAGCTGCTCCAGATTGTAGCCATTTGCTCCATACACAAAGCTCATAGCACTTTTTGGAACTCTAATTTCTACAGTTGTGTTTGTAACGATGGCAGATTTGTGTCCACTGGAAGAACCAAGGCAGTATATAAATTACACAAAGATCAGAGCATTAGTCTAATATAATTTTCTATAACAGTTTTGCTTTTACCTGCCAAGTCCAAGGCCAGCCCTTGCAGAAGATAATCCGCCACTGGCATCAGATAAGCCTCTCGGAGCTGCCGGCGGCTACATAAAGACTATGTATATCAGCCACAGAACTTAAGAATAGAAGCACAAAAATGTGCCTTTGTTAACTTCAAGGAAGTGACACAAAAAATCTGTATATGTAAGGGCAAATTTAATCCTCTAAATCACTCATTGGCATCAACAAGTACTAATGGACACCAGAAAGTAGAGAACGGGAAAACGGGAAAATAGAGAGGGAGGGAGACACACCGATGACGCCCATAAATTAGGAGACGGGGTTTCCTTTAAGTGACGGGAGATATCACTGTGGTCCAAAGTGGACCGCCGACCAAAATTAGGAGAATAGCCTGCTGAGGGATTAAACCTGTCAGGAAACTTTTCTTCTAGTCTTAAGTAAGGATCTGTGCCAACAGGTCTGGAATAGTTAACTGATGACTTAGAGCCACTAAAAAAGGAATCCTCAGATCTTCCGTGCATACTTGAAGAGATGGTAGGTGTGTGACTAAAGGA
The DNA here is from genome assembly GCA_900406315.1 of Biscutella laevigata subsp. laevigata. Taxonomy (NCBI): domain Eukaryota; kingdom Viridiplantae; phylum Streptophyta; class Magnoliopsida; order Brassicales; family Brassicaceae; genus Biscutella; species Biscutella laevigata. The sequence goes on along the minus strand of OVAU01000376.1, from coordinate 21,417 downwards.
TTGATGAGACTCAATAGACCGAGAATTATCTGTTTGTCTCTGGTATATTCTCTCAGTATTCAAGGTGGAGTTGCTCTTGGTCGTGGAATTTTTCATTGAGATGGAGAAAATACTGGCTCGCAGTCTGCTCGTAACATAGAAAATGGCTTCTCTCACATTTGGGAACTCTCCTGAAATCTATTGGCCAGAAAATGAATTTATTACAGACAACTTGAGAACCAGTATGCATACAAAAATAATAATATGAAAGTGCATTTCACAGTGTCCTTAAAAATTCAAATGTTCAACCAATTCCTAGTTAATCTTTCAACCAAGTTTACAGTAAGTGCTAAATTTGAGTTCTCTGTTTGCATGTATGCTTCAACATCTTTCAGAAAATATCTGGTAAACCACAAACTTATGACAAGCGTGCAAGGTGTAACATTTAGCATGTTGATTCCAAAATATGCTTGAGAAATCATATGCGAGATTGTCACAATTACATTAGATCTTTTAACCAACTAGTACCTTGTAATTGGAATATATGCCATAACCATAAGTTCAACAAATTATCTATAAATACCTGCACAACTTGTTCATCCTCTGAAACACATCTTGGGTTCTGCTCAACCTTCATAATATGAATTCCAGCCCCAGTGGTTTTCCGCATTTCCGAAACAACAACACCTCCTTTTCCTAGCAAGGAACCAATCTGACTAGTTGGAACCACAAGCCGTGCAGTGAAAGATGTCCTTGGGCCATTGTCTAGGATTTTTTTAGTGGAAAGCTCAAATAATCTAGAAAAAACAAGGAGAATAGCTTTCTGGGCTGGCGAGCTTTGACATTCAGGGTTCTACATAATGAACAAGCAACAGTTATCAAACAAGATTAGTAAATAGATAAGTATAATATGATAAATGCATCCATAGAAATGGAAAGAGATTAAAATAAGACCAACCTCTGATGCAGTAACCGCAATCAAACGTTCTTCGCAGTCAGCAAGTGTATTTCCAACATTTATGAAGGCGCCTGTCTCGCTGTGAATAGTCCTGATAACTTTACCCCCTGTCCCAATAACTCCACCGGCATTTTCAGTGGAACAAAGTATTTTGAAAACCACATCTTGGTTCCCTACTTCCGCTTCTGGTGGCTTTATGGTGGCAGCGTTAGTCATTGAAGCAGAGTTAGTGATGCTGTGACGAAGTGTATCTAGAGTGGAATAACGATGTGCAAGAAGATCTGCATTTGGCCGACGAAGAGCTTCTTGTGGGACTGTTTCAATACGCCTTCCAAAAGCGTCACGTGAAAACGACTCAAAAGGTAATCCTGTCACATCACGTTCAACCATCTCGAAAGGTCTATGCAAGGAATCATGAGAATCGTCCAACTCTCTGCGCTGTCGGAAAAGCTCTCCCCTGTCAACATCAGAACGCCTGTACAACGGTTCCTGAGGAACCACATTAATATGCCTGCGTAAAGCATCTTGCCTGTCTGCCTCAACATGCATGCGTAAAGCAACTTGCCGGTCCGCCTCAATATGTCTGCGTACAGCATCTTCCCTGTCCACCTCAACATGCCTGCGCAAAGAATTTTGCCACTCTGCGTCAATATGCCTTTGATGAAGAATTTCATGAGGAATCACATCACTAGTCCGAGCTAAAGTTCTCCTAGGAAACACGTCCACTGTCCTTAGTTTATAATCATACGGGTTAGCTTCAATGGACCTAGGAAGAGGATCCTGAATAATTGTTTCTGTGGGCCGATGTGACGATGCTTGTAACTCTTTTTCAAGGGGTCTGTTTCCGACTGTCCTTATCTTGTTAACCGGTTGACAATCTTGCAGGCAGCGGGAGACAGATAAAAGAGCTTTCTTCACAGCGGTGGCATTTCCTTCAATCTGCCACATAGCAGATGGCTCATGAGAAACAATGCAATACAATCTGTAAAAAAAGCATATATTGAGTGCAGTACCAAGCTTTCAGCTGACTTCTTCAACTAGATAGTCATAGTTTCTAATTATAACATTTTTAAACAATGCACAAGACTCCAAAGAACGTAGATTGGAAGCAAAATTGAGAACAAATTGCCACAAATTCGATTAAAAATAGTTCCAACTTCAACCAAGAAACCCATCCAGAACGTTCGACATTTAATGACCAAAACAATACACTAAAACACAAGTTCTTACCTCCACCATCTCGTCATCAGTATCAGCGCAAATCGGTAAATTCTCAGTTCGTATCGAAATTTTGCAGCCAGTTTCTTTTCTAATGCTCTCCACCATTTGACCACCTTTGCCTATCACAGCACCGGCATGGCTAGACTCAGTCAACAGTCGGCACACGACCGTACTACCATCTGTTTCCGCCGCTAACAGTTCAAAAACCCTAATCAACGCTGCTTGTACTTTAGATACCTCAACTTCATCATCGTTCCTCTCCGACTCTGCGTTTCCATTGTTATCAACACCCAATTTTACCCAAGAAGTCGAATCCACTTGTGCTATGATCGTGATGACCCGATCCGGGGATCCGAACGGGGGCTCCTCGACCCTTATCTTAGCTCCGGTTGACTGTTGGAGCTGTTTGATAACGCATCCAGATTTTCCAATCACAGCACCTACATGCGACAAGGGGCAGAGCAAGCGGAAGGAGGCGTGTCCCACCGCAACAACCAGAGGCGAGAGCAGCTGCGCGTGTTGCGTCTTTACCCTCTTGAAAGATCCAAATTCTGAACCCGAATCGAATACTCCGGATCTCTTCTCTGTGGGATAATGAAAGCTGTGTCGCTCCATGACTTCTCTATCTCTCTATCTCTAACCTTGTAACGGCGATTCCCGGCGAAGTGATTGTCAGGACAAGAGTCGTTCGCAGTCTATAACGCTAAGTTGCTAACTTGCGCATTAAGAGCGCCGCTTTTAAACAGCGCCTTTCCAATGCTATTTTTCTTTAACCGGCAAATCTAAACCGTAATCTGACCAAACCGAACTTATTGAACTGGTCTTAATGTAAAGAGACAAAGTTGTAACTCAAAGATTAGTAAAAATAATGCCTTCGATTGGATTTGGCGCACAAGTCCATCAAATTCAGATTTGTTTCTACTGATATTTATAAACTGTATTAACTTTATAAATTGTTTACTCACAATTTTAAACTATAGAGATATTATAATATGTCAGAGGAATCAATTCACAACACTCGCAAGAATCTCATGGATCTGAATTATGTTTTAAGACATGAAATGAAACAGAGGAATCAATTCAAACTTCATAGCCAGGATTCACAGTCTGTTGTACATCTCCATAGCTCTCAAGCTCAGTCACATCCTCTACACTCCCAAGAAACAGAGGCAATCTCTGATGAAGCTTCACTGGCTGTATCGAAAGTATCCCTGTTTTTCCATCAGAAGCTTTACCACCAGCTTGTTCCACCAGAAAAGCTAAAGGGTTTCCTTCATAGACTAAACGAAGATGGTTTCTTGGATTCATAGCAACTCCTCCGTATAAAATAGTCCTATGAAGATCAGCCACTAGTGAACATATGTAACGGGCCGAATACTTTTTTGGGTTTTCTCCTTTGCCTTGTCTTATTGTGTCAATGTACTTCCTCAAACCTTCAGGCCAATCAAAGTACCTCGCATCGTTCACTGAGTAGATTTGCCCTGTTTTCAACCACTCATGTTTGTTGTAAAAGATTTGATTTGGATTGGTTTAACTGGCATTAGAAGCTTTTTACCTCGAGTAGGGATCTTAATGTTCTGATGGGTAAGAACGAATTCGCATGTGGAATGATCTAGCGTGAAGGTGTGTGTTCCTGAGCCAAGAGTCAAGCAGAGTATAGTGGCTGAAGAGTAGAGGACGTAACCAGAAGCTACAAGTCTGTTGCCTCTCTGTAAAGAATTGAGCTCAGCTTTCTCTTCCACGGGTAAATGATCAAGCTCAACTAGGCGATTGTAAATCCCGAATATAGTTCCTGTAGGTATTGAAGCATCGATGTTCCGTGATCCATCTAAAGGATCTACAACCACAACGTAAGAACCATCGTCTTTTATCCAAGTGGGACTATCGTTTTCTTCAGAAGCCATTACTGCTACTTTCCCTGAGCTTTTAAGAGATGACAAGATGATTTCATTCTGCAAAGAGGAGATGAATTGTAAGACAAGAGTTTTGAAATGAAAAGGAGAGTAAAGAGATACAGACCGATACAATATCAAGCGGCTTAGGCGCATCTCGGTCTGATTCAGAAGAAGAGTTAACAGAGAGCTTTCCGAGTGAAGAATTGAAAGGAGAAGCGATAAGGGAAGCGATTCTTTTGCAGGCATGTTGTAAGTGGTAAAGTAACACCACAAGATCATCTCCTACGTTTCCCCCTTTCACAAACAATTTAAAACACACACAACATTGAAAAACGTCAATCAAATCTGTATATACAGAGGAACCATTCCCATAGTTTTGTTCCAATGAAAGAGTTCACAAGACTTATTTTACTCAACTAAGCAAATTTGAGATGCTGAAGTCAGTTTACGAATATATCTTGACAGTGAATGACAAAGAGCACAAGAATTTTAACTTAAATTATCGAGACATGTGCTACTGCTACGTTGGCTCAGACAGAGCAGTTAGTTACCTGCAAAATCTATGAGAGTACAGTATGTATCATCATCATCTCCTGTAGAATTCCTACCAACGGCGAGGGACTTAAAGCAAGCAGAATCACGGCGAGACGTCATAACGCGACGGTGGATACAGGTGGTCGGAGGAGGAGGGAGAACAGAAGCTGCGGTTTGTCTTAACGGGCAAAGATCGAGTCTTGAAGAGGAAATTGAAGTTGGGTACCGAGTTATGGTGAGAGATTGCATTATTCGGAGGCTCGGAGCATTCGCGAAGCTCAGTCCCAGAGGCCAGATGATGGATTTCATAGTCCACAGAATCGGATTCCGGTTAATTTCCGACATTGATTCCGGTTTTGTTTTGAACCGATTCGGTTATAAGACTCGGTTATAAGACTAACGGAAATGCCTTTTTGCCATGAACTTATTCATTTTAAACAGACACAAACAGTTTTTATGTTACTGTTACATGGGTAATTTCAAAGTTCCCTCTTTTGAATTGAAGAAATTGGGAATTTTTACTCAATTCTTGTGGAGCATTGGGTCAGAGACGACTTGAGGCTTGAAGTCTGGCTTTATGTACTTAGCCAAAAGATCGGCATAGACTTCGTATCTTGCAGTCATTCTAAATCCCCATTTGTCTTTGTATTGCCGACAGAGATTGAGATCCATGTCTGAAATCAGTAATCCATCTTTATAACGAGACAAAGAAGGCGTGCAAGAAGCATCCGGTGCAGAGAAATGGCTTGAGCCATAGAAATGACCAAACTCATTGTGCTGTGGTTTACCATCGCCTGATGTAAAAGCATTGGGGAATACTTCGGTTCCAACTCGGTTGATGGATCCCACAAAGTAACTGTTTGCTATCGCAGCATTTCTTGCCTGAACAGATTGAAATGTCAGATCATGTTATTATCATAGATAGAAAGCTTCAAATTCTGGTGAAAATGGAGAATGGGAACTTAAACCTCAATAGGCCACATTGGTTCACTGAGTTCACCAACAGTTGCTGAAGGGTTGAAGACAATCTCAGCACCATTTAGACCAAAAGCTAACCAATTCAAAGGATGGTGTCTTCCATAACATATATTGACTGCAATTTTCCCAAACACAGTCTCAAACACTGGATGCCCAGTGTCTCCTTCCATGTAATACGTGCTCTCGTTGAAATCTCCTACCCTTGGTATGTGGTTCTGCCAATATAAATTAAAATTAGCTCAGAAGAGAAAGACGAAGCAACAATTAGACATGTAAGCGCAATATATACCTTTCGATGCTTGCCAATGATATTTCCATTATTCCCTATAATCACAGCTGTATTCCAAAGTACATCACCGTGATCCACGTCTCTTTCCAGAATAGGACTCACGATCACCATGTTATACGTTTTTGCAAGTTCTTGAAGAAACTTTGTGGATTCTCCATCAACAGGCTCTGCAAACTCACACCATTTCTTCTCCCTAGTGCAAAATGCAAATGGCATAGTCCACGCTTCCTATCAAAGAAACGAATAAGTTAAACTAATATTCTTCGGTTTATCATAAAATGAAGTAAATGGAGGCAAACCTGCAAGCACAATATGTTAACACCAGCTTCACCTGCAGCTCGGATCATTGGCTTCAACTTCTGGAATATTCCATGTTTTTGATCCGAGAATGGAGCAGTAGTTGGAAGAGCAATGGTGTTTTGAATGAGACCAACTCTAACCACTCGAGGCTTTCTCATTTCCTCTTTATCAGCTGAAAAGCCAACAGCCTAGAAAATATTTGTCCAAGGATCAAATCAAACAACATCTCAAATGATTCGGTCAGCGATTCAATCTAAACAGTATTTAAGTAACGAGGTAAATGGGTATCAACCTGGAGATCAAAATCATGTTTTGAAGAGAGGGCTTTTACAGTCTCTGGCAGAACAATCTGTTCAAGTGATTTCCCACAATTCCAGCCAAGAAGCAATCGGCTTACCTCCTGCAAATCAACAATTTCTTCTTTCGATCAAAAATTTCGAATTGGAGGCTGATCAAGAAGCCTAAGAAAGAAAAAAACTAGCAGATCTCACGAGATTAAACAGAGGCAAACGACACTAAACTCTAAGGGATCATTAGATATGTAAAAATTCAGTAATTTTCAGGATTTCTTCACCTGATAGAGCTCAGGCTTAAGATTGTCGGATAAAAGTTGATGCAGCGAGTCATAACCGCAAATTGATCCGTCGGCAGCTGCTTCTCCGTTTTTTGAGATCGTCTTGTCCATTTTCTTCCAAGAGGTTTCTCCTTTCAAGTTTGATCACGAAACCAAGACGATGAGGACGTTTTATATGACATAAAGGAATCTTTTGCTAAATAATTTTCTGGCAATGATCGATTAGTGGTTTTTTTTAATATTATTACGTAAAAGGAATCTTTTGCTAAATAATTGGGAATCTCAACAAATGTACTTGATAAGGTGAGATCCTGACCGTTCAATTGTTGGAGTTAAAATGCTTGAGTTGATACTATCCAAACCTGTCCAAACCGGTTACTAGCATTGCTGGTGCCCAGGAAGCTGGGTTTTGGTTTATACGGTTACATGTCCAAACCGGTTACTAGCATTGCTGGTGACTGTACCAATGACCGAAAGTATACCGCACCGAACCGGCAAACACGGTTTGATATTATAAATTAGATAACCTGTAAATGAATTATTTCGGTAAAAGACGAAAGGGTCCTTAGGAATCCATCATGTAATCGCTTTGAGCTTATGTAATTAGATGGTATATCAACTCCTTTTCCGTCCTTTAATTTTAGATCTGTATTTATTATTTAGCAAAAATAATTCTACGCAGAGAGAGAGAGAGAGGAAAAAGGAGATATGACTTCCGGTGGTTCTGGTGGACGCGGCGGAGTTGGTGTTGGTAACAGAGCGGAGGCGGATCGGTGGCTTGTGACATCAGAGAAGCTTCTAGCGTCTAATGACCTTCAAGGAGCAAAGACATTTGCGATCCGCGCATGCGAATCCGACCCGACTCGAGCAGAAGCAGCGGACTACATCCTCGCAATCTGCGACGTTATTCTCGCCGGAGACACTCGTTTAGGTGGCTCAGACTTGTCTGACTGGTACGCCGTTCTCCGGCTTGGTCGATTAGCTCAAAACCCTGAACACGTCGCGACTCAGTACCGTAGACTCGCTCTTCTCCTCAATCCTTCTCTTAATCGACTCCCGTTTGCCGATCGGGCGTTTAAGCTCGTCTCTGATGCTTGGTACATACTCTCTGATCCGCAGAGGAAGTCACTGTACGACCGAGAGTTGCAGCTGAGTCAACTCGGCCAATCTGGTTTCCAGCCCCAAAGTCAAACGCAACAACAATTCCAGTGGAAACCTAGCACATACATAAACGGAGCTACGTCAACCTCCGGATATCCACAGAGCCAAGCCGGTATCACGACCGACCCTTTAGCGACGAGCTTCTGGACCGCTTGCCCATATTGCTTTACACTCTTTGAGTACCCTAAGGGTTACGAGGAATGTACTTTGAAGTGTCAAGATTGTAGAAGAGCATTTCAAGCTGTGACAATTCAAAAACCTCCAGTTGATGGGAATGGAGAAGACGTTTACTTCTGCTCTTGGACTGTATTCCCTCTAGGGTTTTCGGGTGAATGGAAAGCCCCAAGTTGGTCACCTATTTCACCTCTCTTTGCCTGCCCTCTGCAAAAGGTGGATGATGAGTCCAGCATGAAGAAGAGAAAGGAACCTGCTCCTCCTAGAATTTATTACGATGATGATGACATATATGTTTCAATTTCAGATGATGATTATGAAGAACAAGGCGCTGGTGATGGTGATTGGCAAGATGAGTTACAAATGAATAAGAAGGCGAATGCTGGGAAAGGAAAAGAAACACTTGTGAAAAGTAACAAGAAAAATGGAGCTGTGAGAGCTGGGAAAGGAATCCAAAATCTCGAAAGCATCAGTGGTTTAAGCAATCCCGCGGTTACAATTGCTTCAGATGCTACGGCTCTTGGTTCCTCATCTGGGGTTATGTCTAAAACAGTGAGTCATACTACTAGGAAACGAACTGGAAAAGGAGTTAAGAACCTGGGAAGGTTGGATTTGAATGTAGAGTTCAGTAATGAAGTGGAAGAGCCTGCTGTGGTAGGCGGGATAAGTGAAGGTAATGGGCTCGGAAGTAACAGAGAGTTGGATAATATGGAAGGGATCGGGTTCTTTGAAGGCCTTGATGAATTCTTGAGTAGTTTGCCAATACTTTCTGTTGGAGATGATAAGGTCAAGACTACTTAGTGAAGTAAGACTTTTTTTCCTCTCTTGTTTTAGGTTGCATTGTTCTGTTCTGGAGGTTGTTGTAGGCCTTAGCTCTTATGTTTTTGTTAACTGTAGTGGCGGAGATACTGGCCATTTGGTTCCTTGGAATTCGTGTAGTTGGAATCTGTTGATGTTATATGGCTAAAAATTTCGGATATAATAGTTTGCAATGTAACCATGAACATGCTCTATGTGATTGTGGTTTGTGATTTCTGAGTAAGACATTTAAGATTTTGTTTCTCAAAATATAGAATGTAACATGATTAGGCAAGTGATTTTTAGGGTAAAATGAACTGCTTATTTTGCTGCACAAGTGCATTGCTCTTCCAACTCAAGAAGGGTATAGTGCAAAGTTAAGTGTTCCTAGAGGTGATGATAATTGTTTCTAGAGTTGGTGAAAAAAGTAGCAGAATGATTAATCAAATCTTTATTTGCGTCATGTGGTGGCTTTGTTTCCATTTCTGTTCATTCAGTAGAGAAATTTTGTGTTCTTTGTTTTCTGAACTCGACAAACGAAGCGGTAAAGTGACAGCACACAATGCTTGCATCATTCATTTGAAGCCTTTGTTGTAACTCTTAGTGTTTTCTAAGGTAAGGAAAACAAGTGGTTTTGTGTCAAGAATTTGTTGCAGGGGTTTAAGGTAGATCTAAACGGTTTTGTAGTAAGTCTTCTTTTGTAGTTATAGTAGCTAAGTATTTCACTTGCTTGTAATGAGAGTCTGCGGAACCAAGAAGATACAGAATAACAGAACCAAAGGAAACTAATAATTTAAATGGAAAAAGTTTAAGTGAAATATATATCAATTTAGATAAGTGATTGGGCCTGTAATGAAANGTGTTTTCTAAGGTAAGGAAAACAAGTGGTTTTGTGTCAAGACGTTGTTGCAGGGGTTTAAGGTAGATCTAAACGGTTTTGTAGTAAGTCTTCTTTTGTAGTTATAGTAGCTAAGTATTTCACTTGATTGTAATGAGAGTCTGCGGAACCAAGAAGATACAGAATAACAGAACCACAGGAAACTAATAATTTAAATGGAAAAAGTTAAGTAAAATATATATTAATTTAGATAAGTGATTGGGCCTGTAATGAAACAACCTTTTGAAAGAAAAAAGTATGGGCCGAGATCAAATTGGGCTTTCGAATATTATTAGGCCGAGATCAATGTAACTAAACAAGAAAAGAAGGTAAAAGCATAGTGTTAGATTCGAAGCTGCGAGAGAGAGTGAGCACAGAGAAGAAGAGCGATGGGTGTGGAGAAGGAAATACTCAGACCCGGCACTGGTCCCAAACCCAATCCGGGTCAAACTGTCACCGTTCACTGCACCGGATTCGGTTAATCTCTCTTCTATCTCTATTATCGCATACTTCTTTGCATATCTTTATGGAAAAAACCCGATCTACACACATCTGCTTAGATGAGGAGCTTTTTGATTAGTTTTGTTTGATTTCTTGGTGGAGAAATGGATTGATTTTAGGGTTTCTGAGTGATGATGAGAGTAACCTTATGTCATACATTCATTTATAATTTCGTTGTTCATATATGTTTTTTTTGTTTGTTTGTTTGAGAGAGAGAATTATCTTCTCATCTAAAACTTCTTCATATGAACTGATCTCTTGTTTAGCTCTGTGTAGTTTG
>OVAU01000375.1:0-21585 GCA_900406315.1 Biscutella laevigata subsp. laevigata | reverse complement strand
TTAAAACATAATCCGCGTATAACGCGGGTACTCTCCTAGTTCCTGATAATTAGGCTAGTTTCTCTACGAAATTAAATTATGATTCATGTATTAATAACTATACATACAACTATACAAGCCTCGAATATTGAACAGAATCGCAAAAAAATTCATCAGGTTCATGTAATTAAAGACCCATCAGAGGAGCAATATTCATCCTAATCAGGTTTAGATTCAATTAGAAATACATGATCTAAACCAATAGAAAACAATATATTTTGCAAAGAAAAATAAAAAGATACAAGATATCAACATTTATTTTAAACGATATCTTTATTTTGTTTATTGTTCTGTTCATTTTCATATATTTTTTTGAACTTTTAATTTGATTAAATATATCATAAAAAAATATTTGTTTAGTGTATTTCACATACTAATGTTTCATTATCAATCAAATGTCAAAAGACAAAGATATTAACTAGGATCACAAAAATCACGTGTTCACGTAGTCAAAATCATCTTAAAATGTCATTCTCATTAATTAAGTTTTTAAAATTATCATTGGTCGTTAACCAAGAAAAATTGATTAGAGCCAAATGCATTTGTAACTGTAACCATTCGTTTAATTATACTATATTTTAAATGCTTTGAATCATTCGTATATACTTCTATTTTAAATGTTTTGACACATTTTTGTATAAAGAAAATGCTAGAAACTTCCAAAAAAAACACAAACTAAAAAGATTGGATTTGTAGGCTTGTAATTGTCAATAGTAAGCAGTGCCATCATTCGAATTCTGTCTGTTTAGTGAATAATTGTATAAAGACAAAAATAAATAGATTAAAATATAAATTGTGTTTATGAACACAAACTCTATCATAGAAGTTTAGTGGTCCAGCCAAGGAAAAGTATTAACAAATAGTGTCATTGATATGCAATTATGTCACTCCATTATTTAATTTATAATAAACCATTATTTAATTTATCCAGATAGATTCAACGAGAGTTTCATATTATTGCACGAACAAGTAGGAGTTATATCGATTCAATTATTTTCTAATTATAATTTTAAACCATTATTTAATTATGTTATTTTGCAAGGTTTTATTTTGAATCATATGTGTCGGTTTAATAACTCAAATTCTCGTAATGGAAATAAATAATATTATAACGAAAATTTGAAATCCTGAATATTGATGTAATTAGATAACTACTGGACTAACAACATTTTTTATGTATGAAGATTCTAAATTCATTTTAAAAGGATATAAATGTTTTAATACTACAAAACTAATGTATCTTATGCAATAGGTAATTCACTGCATTTACTAATGTATAATGTTAACCCGGTTAGAGTTTTGCTTATTGTCTAAGCACTGACTCACAAAATTAATTATTTAATTGCATAAATCATGTTACGTTTCCAATGTCAGATCTCATCGCATCTCCATGCATTATTTCCAAATTCAACTTAAACAACACCTATATTTAATTTTAAAGATCTTTTGAAGGTTCGTTTAAAATATAATAATAATGCAAATCTGCCGAATCGGGCAATCGGTTGTTCAATGTATTGGATATGCTCTTCATATAACAATTATTAAAGTTTTCTAATTAATAACCCATATATTTTCTTTTCAAGTCGATATTATATTTGAACCCGTACACTGTGCGAGTATTTTATTTAAAACTAACATCAACATATTATTTAAAATTATTGTGAAGATACTGAATAATATCTACTTCATTTAAATATTATTAAAACTAAAATAATTTTTTTAAATTAGGATTTTTAAACTAAATTTGTGGAATTGATCGAAAAAGTTATTACAAATATACTTTTTTATTTTTTTGTTAAATCTATTATATTAAAACAGAATAAATCTACCACGAAAAGTTATAATGGACTATTTCATTTATTGACTAGACAATTAATTTATATATACATCTAACAAACTAAAATTAACTAAATATTATGTTATAAATAATCTTATATATTAATTGAGAACCCACTTTGCCTATGTGTCATTCATAGAGTAATTTTAGGAAATATTATATTTAATTTTTCGGGATTTTAAAATATTCAAATAAATATCAAAGTAAATTTAAGAAATATAATACTCAATTTCTGAAATCTAAAATATTTGACCAAACCAAATAACGTAAAAGTTTGCAATACAAAATCTTATTGTTATATATAAATATAATATTTTAACCCCACGCATGGCGTGAGTCAAAATCTAGTTATTAATTTAAACTAAATTTATGAAATTGAGGGAAAAAGTTGTTACAAATATATATTTTGGATATTTTTATTATTAAATTATTAAAAAAACGTTGATTATTATTAAATTATTGAATTTTTATTTAATATCTTCATATATAAATTGTTATGACTAAATATATATTTAGTCATTAGATGAAATAGTTCAGTGTAACTTTATAAGTAGATAAACCATGTTTTAATAGAATAGATATTTGATTAAATAAAAGAAGCAATTATTATAGCAAAGATCAAGTAATCTGCATAAACCACTATAAAGAGTTCACTTGTCCACATTTTTATTACAAAACAAAATCATCTTTATCTACTGCAACAGAATTTCAATTTGTCTCCTCTTAAGGTATTAGTTTCAGGTCTAATCTTATCATCTTCTTATGTTTTCAAGATTTGGTACTGAGAAAGACTAACCATTTATGGATCTAATGACTAACCATTAACATTTTTGTTATCACATAGGAAAAATGGAAGATTCAACATTTATGGATCTGATGATCGACACAGACGAATATCTGATCGATGACTGGGAATCGGATTTCCCAGTAGTATCCGGAGAAGCTACAGATAATCAGAATGCGAAACCGGTTTCTGTATCCGGATCAGAGTCCGGGTTTGGGTTGGTACCCGAGAGATCAACAAAGCAAATGAAAGTTAACAAAGTCAACTCAACATCTTCTTCTTCATCGCCGTCGTCTTCTTCATCTTCTTCCGGTTCATTCAATGTGCAACTGATCTCGTTCGGTTCTCCGGAGCTGAACACCAACACATCGTTGGACTTCTATAACCAAGTAAATGTGGATCAAACATTGGGCTCTAAGAGAAAAGATTGTGGTAGTAACATCGTAGGAAAAAGAGAACCACATCTATTGAAAGAACATGTTTTGGCTGAACGAAAACGTAGACAAAAGCTTAATGAACGTTTGATTGCTCTCTCTGCTCTTCTTCCTGGTCTTAAAAAGGTCATTATCCATAAATCCTTTTATCTTTTGAAACTGACGATGTCCTTTAAGCATGATTCTAGTGTGTGTTTGTGTGTTTAGACGGACAAGGCAAGTGTTCTTGAAGACGCGATAAAGCATTTGAAACAACTTCAAGAACGTGTAAAAAGGCTCGAGGAGGAGCGAGTTGGGATCAAGAAAATGGATCAGTCGGTTATATTGGTGAAGAGATCTCAAGTGTATGTAGTAGATGATTCTTCATCTTATTCTTCAACTTGCTCTGCTGCTGCTGCTGCTGCTGCTTCTCCTTCATCTTTGGAGGAAGTATCGATCTTGAAACAGACGGTCCCTATGATTGAAGCTAGAGTTTCAGACAGAGATTTACTGATCACGGTTCATTGTGATAAGAAGAAAGGAAGTCTGATTAAAATCTTGACTTCTCTGGAGAAGTATCGTCTTGAAATAGTCAATAGCTCTGCTTTGCCATTTGGAAATTCAACCCTCGTTATCACCATTCTCTCTAAGGTATCTATGAATGTAATTATGCATACAAATTTTGAAATTATTTTTGTTTTTTATTAATAGTTTTTTGATGTTGCAGATGAACAAGAACTTTTCTCGACCTGTTGAAGAAGTGGTGAGCAACTTAAGACTTGCCTTAGCTGAATAGTGTTTTAGTAACTGTTTAATGTGAGTTTCGCAGTGGTTAAAACAGACGTTTTGTTGTCGGATTTCAATCAGTGTGTGTTTTTTGAATAAATTAGTAGTCGGATAATAAAACCAGACAGAGACATGATATTGTGGGATTTTGTCGTTTGTTGAGTGCAACAGCTGAATTAGTATGGCTGTATCATTGCTTTGACTTATTAATGAAGATCGAAGAGTTCATACCAAGAAGATTAGTAATAACAAGGTTTCAAAGATTATTATTGCTTTGTTTCTCCACTTCAATAACCGAATTACATAACAACTCATAAACGTTCACGTATCTAAGGACATAGTATAGTGCTTTTGCACGTAACGAACTCAAAACAATCACAAATTTTACCTTATTAGATGAAACGTCGTTATTCCTTAACCATTGCTATTTCAAAGAGAAAATCAAGTCTTTATTTGACAGACAAAAGTCTATTTATTTCTTCACAAAGCTAACACCTTTCTCAATACTCCCTGCAAGCTCTTTCTTTGCCTTCTCTAATCCCATTCTGATCAATTACCCAAACACCAATATGAACATAAGACAAGGTCGAAGTTTGAAGTTAATTCAATTATAACATCTCATCTTCTTACCTCTCGTATTCGTTCAATGGTCCAAGTCCGTACACTTCATCGATCCCACAACGTCCAAGACGCACCTTTGATGCGAAGAAGGGAAGCTCAGTCACCTGTGTGAGGAACAAGATAAAGCTTATGTGTTCGTCAAATCAAATGTAATGTGTACAGATGATTTTCAGAAAGACTGTACATGAGATGCCACAAATGCACACTCAGTGATGTTTGCATCGCCTCGTAGACCCTTGAGACAAGCATCAGCAAACTTCACTGCTGCATAAGCCTGTATTTTACATTCAATGTGTTCAGAGATCAAAGTTTGGGCTTTATCTGTAATGCATATGTTACAATGAAGACCTACCATGGATAGTGTTGCAGAACCAGTTCCAGCTTTAGCCTGCAAATTGCTTTAAACGATAAATGCAACACTTGATTCGAAGTTCATAACGAAGTAGGCTGAAAGAACATTTTATACCTCGACCACTTCTGTCCCACCGTTTTGGATGCGATCTGTGAGATATTCGATCTCCTTTTGAGTAAACGAGCAAGATGGTTTTACCTGAAGTAGGCATAATGATGAGAATATAATACCAGCTTCTAACAAACCACAAAGACGAATTCAAGGTGAATAGTCTTAAACCTGAGATAGCAGCGGCAAAATTGTAACCCCTGCGTGTCCTCCAACAACTGGGACATCAACTTCTCGAGGATCAAGACTCATTACTTCCGCCTGTTTAAGGGCAAACAAAAAGATGACAAACAACATCAAGAAAAGTCATAACCGAAAAGAGAGAGAGAGCTAAGAGTGGATACCACAAAAGTATTAGCTCTAACAACATCAAGCATAGTGACTCCCATGAGTTTCTTTGGGTCAAAGATTCCAGCTCTCTTAAAAACCTCAGCTGCAATTGGCACCGTGGAGTTTACTGGATTACTGATTATATTCACTATTGCTTTGGGGCAACACTTAGCTATAGCTTCAGAGAGTGTCCTCACGATCCCAGCGTTAATGTTGAATAGATCATCCCTCGTCATCCCTGGTTTCCTCGGAACACCAGCAGGTATTATCACTAGATCCATACCCATAAGTGCTTCCTCTAATTGTGGTTGCCCAAGGAACCCACGAACCTAAAACAAGTTATGAGAAACATTGGCAAGAACGTCATTGAAAAACAATCGTGAGTTCAATTCTCTTAGCTAATCAAATATTTTTGTCAAACAATTCCTCTACTAAACTATCAAAGTACTATTTCGAATCAAAAGTGATGATTTCGAGCTCAATTTTCTAAGCTCTTCAGCTATATGTATCAAACAAATCCTCTATCAAACCATCATCTAAGTACCAATTTCGTATCAAAGCCTCGCAACCCTCAAATTTAGAACTTAGGGCAGAACTAGTGTCCATGATCTGGAGCCTAATGTTGTAATAGGTCATCAACAATTTGTATCAAACAAACCCTCAACTAAACCATCATATAAGTACTTACAATGGCACTAGTGTCCATGTGACTAATATCAGCAGTAACACCAGGAGCATTAGCAACATCGTAGAGATGAAGAGCCGAAACCAAAGGATTCATCTTCATCAACATCGCAAGAGGCTGCCCGATTCCTCCAGCTGCACCAAGTATAGCCACTTTGAATCCTGAAGATCCTCCTTTTGCCCGGCAATCCACCCGTCTCAGACCCGACCCGTCACCCATCTAAACCAAAACAAGAACGGTGGTCAAAACAAAAGCCATCAGAAGAAGACGAGGCAGATAGAGAGAAAAAGTGAAAATCGATAACCAAATTGGATGCTAGCTGATCACGAGGATCGTCTTGAATCAACGAAATTGAATATTCAACCTGATTAAGATTAGTAGGATTGAGATGAGCAGAGATCCGCGCGATACGTTGGTTTGCATCCATTACTGCTAGAACCAATTGATGTCTGATTATGCGATCTCGGGGACGAATCTGTAAAAGGGTACTGGGAGATTTTATATAAAGAAAGATAACGTGGTTGAAAAAACGGAGATTAGAGATGAAGATGACGTCAATTGGCTCGATCGGTATTGGGAAGTGTGGCAAGAACAGAGGTTATCTTCTTCCGTCGCGTCTTCTCTATGAGGAAATAATATATACATACATACATATATGTATATATACACGTTAATTTATAAATATCATGATATGTGTATGACTAAAAATCCAATTAAAAATACGTTTGTACACCAACAATAAAAATCAAAATACAACAATTTTTTTATCATTCCAATTGTATTTATTTATATTGTTTCTCATTATTTATGCAATGCTATATCTGAACTTTAAATCTGTGATAAATTTAACTAGTTACTAATCTGTTTTGCACTAGAGTACAAAGAATCATCTATTTTAATCATGATAAAATAAATTTTCAATTTAAAAATATACTTAAAAAGTTTATGTCAATATAAAAGATAAAAATTGTTTCAAATATATTCTTTTTTATCACTTGTTTGGATCACAACAGGCCGATCCAATAGTTAATAAAGAAGTTTTCGCTCCTATAGGGAATAGAAGCTCCTACCTGGTAAGAAGGTGCAGGTACAACACTACCGTTTAAACCAGAACCCTTCTCTGGACGATTTTATCTAAAACTTATTTGTTATGGCATGGATGACTTTTGTAACATGTTTTACAATAGTATGCTACAAAATTATTTTTTTATCTCTTTACTTGACTATAATGTATAAAACTTTAAAACCTTGTCATACACTATCTTCTATAAACATTGGAAGATTTCTTTTCAAAACTTGTGAATATTTTTACGTATCTTGTAAACTATACGTAGGGTTTTCAATTTCCGCGTCCAAATGAACAGATTTAATTATGATCGAAATTTTTGTAGATAAATTATATCCGTGTTTATTATGTTTGCATCCATTATATCCGCACCATTTGTGTTCACGGTCATTTATATCCGCGTTCATAAACGATCGTGTCCAAATGAATTTGTTCATAGATATCTAAGACTTTAACCATGTGTAAATATTTTTTTGTAAAAGGTAAAAATGAAAATAAAATTTCCAAATTAATTTTAACCTAAGAATTTAGGATTATTATTGTCCAAACTAATTTGGACGCAAAAATCCTAGCTATATGACATATGTGTTTTCAATGTAGAATAACATGTTATATAAGTAAGTATAAAACATGTATGAATGTAGAATAACTCATTATCTTGGTAAATATAACAAACTAATGTCTAAAATTGACTATGAGTTATATATCAATACATGTGTAATTTAATTTTTGAGTTAGAATTTTTAAGTTTTGGATAATAGGTTATTACTCATAATTTAAAACTTAAGATTATAGTAGATGATTTGGTTAAGTTAAAATACGTACTGAATAGACAACAATATATGTATATATGTAAATAAATTGAAGAAAGATGACGAAATGGGACAAGATAATTGAGTAATAATTTCCATTATAAACCGAAATAATATACTCTTGATTTGTTTCTTTTTATGGTTAGTCAACAAATACACTCGTAATTATATGAGCATTCTAAACATATCCCCACTTATGCTACAAAAAGCGAAATCACATCCATAAACATAAGACAAAACCAACCCATGAGACGCCAAGCCGACACATTCTGTCTTCAATGACAAATATTCTGGATACCAAAAGTTAAAACATATCAAATCTGTCAAATAAACTAACCAAATAAAATCCAAAAAGAAAGATTAACTTTTCATCACACGTCTACATTCCTACCGAACCAGTCTTTTGAAACTCCTAATAATCATTCAATAATCATATTCTTTTAGTAATCTATAAACTTATTTTATATCTTTAAAGATCATTACTCAATTTTATGTCTAGTGGCAGTTAAATAGCAAAAATTAATTAATAGATTTCCAATATCTATAGTCATTTTAGTACACTTCCTAAACTGTTAAATTATCTTGAGGATTCCTTTCCATAAATTCAACGTTTTTAATTCTATCTCATGCATTTTGTCGTAATATAGAGTAAAATCCAAATGTTTCCATTATTAATTAACTTTCTATAATCCTTTTATATAATTTCTAAAATCGTTCAAAACAGAGAGATATGTTTGATTCCCCTTTGTATATATATGAGTAATGATACTCATTGAGTCTTGACTAGTTTCAACTAAAACTATATAATACAGAGATGAATCATCGTCTTGCCGGAATAATTAGCCCACTTGGCCACATTACTACAGATCCTATTCGATTCTCCGTTAAGCCTCCATCTCCGGTCTACTGCCAAACCACAATTAACCATTTGAAATCTCTAACCGGTATTGAGATTTCGCCTGGACTCACCAATCAAGAGATCTCAGCCGTTGAATATTCTCTGGGTTTCTCCTTCCCTCTTGATCTCCGTTTGATTCTTCAGACGGGTCTTCCGGTTGGTACTCATTTCCCCGATTGGCGATTCGGGTCGACCCGGAATAATAATAATCTACTTCTCTTGTTCAATCTCCCTCTTCTACTTCTCTCCGAACTCGTCGCTCGAAAAGGATTCTGGGTCGATTCTTGGGGAATCCGACCCGGAAACGATGCGGAGGATCTATTCGTTGTGAAGAAATTGCTGGAATTTGCACCGGTTCTCGTCCCGGTTTACGGAAATTTGTACGTCCCATCAACGACGCCGAATTTGGCGGGAAATCCTGTGTTTCAAATCGATGGTGATGGAGTTAGAATACTGAGTTGCGACGTCGCTGGATTTCTCCAGGGACTTAATGGATCGGGAAATCCAGTGTTTCATATTGAATCGTCGACGCGACGAAGACGGAGAAGTAGACGGAGAGTGGAATTTTGGAGTGACGTGGCGGAGAAAGGGATGATGATGGTTGCACGTGAAGACACGCGCGGTTGGTGGCGCGCGTTGAGCTGTGAGAAGTTAAGGACTTGTTTGGAGGAATCGTTTTGGAAGCTGAGAGACGCAGGATGGACGGAGGATGAGGTTCGTGAGATGATGATAATGGACGGTGTAGATCGAGAAGCGCGTACACAAGAGTTTTCGCGTGACGTGGTGTATACGTTTGGAAACGGTGGGTGCGGTGAGGAGATGAAGAAAGGAGTTCGAGAGTTGTCTACAGTGGAAGAAGAAAGTCAGATACTTAGTGAAGTAACGACGTTGAGGCATCTTCTGTATTCTCAGGAGGCGTGAGTTATTGCTTACTGTGTATATAATTTCTTTACTTGAGCTTTGGGAATTGCAACTCATGATATGCAAAATGACAAAAAGAGATTACAACAAATTATATGAAACAACTTCACTTCGTAAAAATCTCTACTAAACAACAACAAATGGGAGAATTTGATAACATCAGACGTCATTCTACTCTGCGGCAACGCTTTCTTTATCCCCTCCATTGCCAGAATCAGGCAGAGTTTCAAGATCAGTACGAACATCTTTTACTTCTTGAGGAAGATTATTGTCGGAAGAAGAATCAGAATGTTCTTCATCGTTCTGAATCACCTCTGTCTCACCATTCTTGTTGCTTTCCTCTTTCTCTGATTCTATCTGTGAAGTTTCTGATGCTTCCTCTGGTTGCTTTTGTTCAGTATCTGTATTGCCACTTGTGTCTTCTTCAGTCTTCTTCTCGTTTTCCTCCACCTGTTCCTTCTTCTCACTCTCAGTACTTTCGTTTTCCTGTGAGTCATTGGACGAAGACTCTTCTTTCTCTTTTGTCTCAGTTTCCTTGTCTTTAGTTTCCTCTTGAGACGAAGACTCCTCTTTCTCAAATTTCTCAGTTTCCTTGTCTTTAGTTTCTTCTTGTGATGGAGACTCTTCTTTCTCCTTTGTGTCGGTTTCTTTGTCTTTAGATTCCTCTTGTGACGAAGACTCTTCTCTCTCATTTGTCTCAGTTTCCTTGTCTTTAGTTTCCTCTTGAGACAGAGAATCTGCTTTCTCCTTTGTGTCGGTTTCTTTGTCTTTAGTTTCCTCTTGAGATGAAGACTCTTCTTTTTCATTTGTCTCAGTTTCTTTGTCTTTAGTTTCCTCTTGAGCTTCTTTCTCCTTTGTCTCGATTTCTTTGTCTTTAGTTTCCTCTTGTGACGAAGAATCTTCATTCTCCTTTGTCGTGGTTTCTTTGTCTTTAGTTTCCTCTTGGGACAAAGACTCTTCTTTCTCCTTTGTCTCGGTTTCACTGTCTTTAGTTTCCGCTTGAGATGAGACTTCAGAAAGTTCTACCTTCTCTTTCTCATCTTCTTCTTTCTTCGTTTCTTGAGAAGCCGTTGATTTCTCGGTCTCAGTGCTGGTGTTAGAATCATCTTTCTTTTCAGTAGACTCTGACTCGTATTTCCCAGAAGATTCTCTAGTCTCTGTTGCATTGGATGATAACTTGTTAGACTCAGGCAAGTCACCATTAGAATCTTCTAAACTCTTCTCTAACATCTCATGCTTCTCCATAGATTCACCCTCAGATTTTATTTCTTCTGAGGAATCCGATCCATTACTTGATGATGAACCAGTGTTCTCATCAGTCTTTGCAGTCTCTTGTTGGTTACCGTCATCACTAGTTTTCGACAGAACACTCTTGATAACAGTATCTTCCGCTTCTTCAGTATTTGGACCTGACTTCTCTTCCTGTAAACTGACATCATCTGTACTGTTTGATTTACTTTCTTCCTCCTTCTCGCCATTCTCCGCTTGCCCATTTTCACTATTCTTCTCCTCCGTCTCATGGATTACCTCACTAGAAGCATCATCTCCCTTGTAATTATTCTCTCTTGCTTCTTCACTCTTCTCTTTACTCTCCTCGTTCTCTTCGGTAACACCATTGTCTTTCTTCTCCTCAACCTCACCCTCTTCTGCAGCAACATTTTCTTTCTTCTCCTCAACCTCAGTCTCTTCGGAACCGCCATTGTCTTTCTTCTCCTCAACCTCATTCTCTTCAGTACCACTATTTTCTTTCGTTTCTTCAACCTCACTCTCTTCGGTACCACCATTGTCTTTCTTCTCTTCGATCTCACTCTCTTCGGTAACACCATTATCTTTCTTCTCATCGCTCTCACTCTCATCTATACCAATTTTCTCTTTACTCTCATTATCTCTCGTCTCTTCAATCTCACTCTCTTGGACATTATCTTTATTCACCTCAACCTCAGTTTCTTCTACCTCCTTGTTATCTTCACTTCCATCAACAATCTCATCGCTCTTAACATCGACATTATCATCTCTAGTGTCATTCTCCTTATCAACAATCCTATCTTCCACAAGTGGATTCAGATCTTTTCTACCAAGTCTCAACAATTTATCACCAACAGCAATCTTGGCACTCTCTTCGAACTCAGCTTTTTTCTCATGAGAATGCTTCAATTGATAAAGCAACCATATTCCCACACCAAGTAACAGTGTCAACTGAATACAATGTTTGACCTTGAAACCTTTAGATCTCTGACCTCTTCTCGGTGAAGACTTAAACATCTCTTATTTTGCAACAACCCTAATTTAAAACAAACAATACCTAAATAAATCTCAGATCTTGAAAAATTCCCCAACAAATAAAAAAAACAAAACCAATCAGATCGAGGAATGATATAAGCAGAAGGCAGCTTTGATCGAGTGAAATTGCAAAGCATGATAGGCAGAGATCTAAGAGATAAAGACTAAAATGTAGACAAAATCTAAGAGAGAAAAAGGGGAAATTTTTACCAGGAAAGGGAAAACAAGAGAGCAGCTTTTCTTCTTTTGGTTTAAAGGGGAGATAGATAAATCAACAAGAATGTGAATTCTATAAGCCTGGGAAAAACAGAAAGATGAGATTCAAAATGGGAAAAAGATGGAATGTGAGGGGATCTGGATAGCCACTAAAATCGTGCGTCCCTTCTTCAATTCGAATCAAATTTTGCAAAAGAAAAATAGATAAATATATGTTTTGAAAAGAGACCATGTGAGGAAGTGGCTCTCTGCTTAAACGCCGTCGTTTCTCACCGATATATATCACCGACAGATTTTCTCTCTCGGGCTGATTCTGATTGTATAATATTAATGTTTACTTAATTTAATGCAATCAACTTATTACCAAAAATATTTAATTTAATGCAATCAACTTATTACCAAAAATATCAAAATATTGGTTTGATGGGCTTGGGGCTTTGGATTTTGCTATAGATTGGGAACAAAACTATGAATGTTGGAATTGAAATTGTTGGATCGTCTTCATTAAAAACCCTATCTTGCGTTCTTTGATTCATAATGTTACAAACTAATAATAAAACCAAAACACAAGATAAATGTAAAACCCCGAATCCGCGAGTTTTGGATAATTTTGAAGTTGTAAAGTTATTGGGTCCGATTAAAGTAAATTCGAGTCTAATAGAGTATGATTAAGGAAAACTCTAATATAAATAGGAGATTTAGAGTTTTATGACTAAATTTCCGTGCTCCCTAGTCACAGAGAAATATGATTACTCTCTGGAGGAAAAAAAGAACATGAGAGAGAAAAGAAGTGACTTGCACTGAACCGATCAGAAACAGATTCGACTGGTCATGGAATAAGCAACGAACAGAGGGGCAAACGTGATTGGATCAATCTGAAATTTGGTAAACTTATTCTTAACTCTTAGACCTAGATGTCAGCGAAAACCGTTTGACAATTTGAGTTGTAGTTAAAAAGTTATAAATGTTTCTCCGAGTCAGATATGTGCAGACCGAATCAGTGACCAACAGCTGAAGAAAGAGAGTTTGGAGATGTTGTAGATATCTGATCAACTTGAAACTTCACAGGGATATTTAAGACACTATGAAGTTGTCATTCAATAGTGGGATTAGAATTCCAACGGTTAGTTTATGATTTAATGGATTGCTATCATACATGTTATATTCTGCTAAAATTCCAGATTTTTCAGTTAGGCTGATAGCTTATGATGATTGAGGAAGTAAATGATCTTGGAATGAATTGATATTTCACAGGAACACTATTGGGTCATGTTAGTAGTAGCTAGTAAAATGATAGCTCATTCGGACAAGGGAATCTTAGCAAACCAATAAGTTGAAGTTAGCTTACCGAATATGTCAGAAATCTGGAAATGTTGCAGCAACTTCAAAAGACCATACAAGATGCATGTGAAGTCCGATCGTCATGAGATTTTGTAGAGTTGTTTCTGGTATAGTTGACTCAAGAATCAACGGTGGAGATATGATTCTAACGGTCCAGTACCAAGTTAGTCTCCTTCAAAGTGTCAAAAGTGAGGATGTGATATGTGGAAACATATATCATATTTCTTCTTCAATATTTCAAGATTCATAGTAGATAGACTTAGAACTGATTGTTAGCCTCCTGATATATGAAAGTATGTTAGGTATAAGTAGGTAGGCTAGGACATACATGTACTCTATGATGTTATAGTGACATGTTTGATGGTTAGGATAATATGGACATGTTGACATGTTTCATGAATATGATGATGGTTAGGAGACTGATAATGTGATTTCATGTTTTGGTATGATGTTATAATATGATTATGATGTGTGTTAGTCTATCTGATTATGATGTATGATGATTTTATGTGATGATTATATTTGACATGTATGATTAGAAGGACCAGCCACAAGGGTTGTATCCTTCTAACGACGGCTGACGAACCGGTATGGGAGTGTCTATGCCACAAGGGCTAGCCTATGCAGGTATGAGAGTGTTTGTGTCACAAGGGCCAACCTTCGTATGGGAGCGTATATGCCACAAGGGCTAGCCTCTGTGGGTTCATTGCACGTTCGTCACAAGGATGGACTGAGTTTATAACCTTGCTTATTAGGAAGCGGGTTGTATGTTTGTTAGTCTCTATGTTTATATATTACGATGAATGTTAGCATGTAAGTTATATGATTGTTGATTGTTAGTGTCTATGTTTATGTATTGTGATGATTGTTGTATAGTAGTAGAAAGTGTTTTGTGTTTCAGTGGGCAGAGATGATCTCTTCACTGAGTAAACTTGTTTTGCTCAGTACTCCTTCCTTTTTCCCATTTTTCACTCAGGTGAGTAAGAGTTTCAAGAGTTTTATTCAAGTTTTTATACGTTCATGGATTTTCAAGTGAAGGAAAATGTTTTCAGCTGAGACTAAGTAGGTAATACGCTGTCCCGAGTTATATAGAAGGGACGGGTGTTATAATAAAGACATGAACTAATCATATGTATATCACTAAATCACGAACCTCTTTATCATGATTTCACTCATATGTTTGAGAAATTTTGATAAATTGTGTGGATTGGGATTGAACATGATTCCGAATGTAGATATCTCATTATCAAGCGATAGGCCGACTATAGAGTTTCATGTATGAAATAAATTGAAAGATGCATCGATAAATCATCAATCATGCATCCCATAAATATGGCTACTATACGAAAGTCATACAATTCATAAAAATGATAAGTGAGTAAAATTCGAAGAGAAAATCACGTGAAGCATGTCCCACCTTGCCCCCATTTAGATAGAGAGCATCATAGACTTCACGATCCTTCTCTTCCAAATTATAAAGCTCGTCTTTCATTTTGTTCTCTTCTTAGCTTTCTTTTTTATAATAAAAAGTTAACAAGAAAAGAAACTAAAAGGTGACAATACATACACTTCCTTCTTCACACGTTTTGTTATTGTCTAAAAGTCACAAACACTTCCAATTTTTTTAATGAAACGTTATAGGTTCCAAATTATAGAATTTCCTAGATAAATTCATAATGATTAAGAAATTTATTTAGTACACAATAATATAGAATTATAAGAAAATTACAAAAAAATTATGTAGAGAAACAAATTGGTTTATTTGACTCTTTAACTACTTTAACTAAGTCTTTATTATTTATTATTAGATGACTTTTAAAAGAAATTGCAATGGATCGTGAGAAAATCTTATATTGTGAACAAAAAGTTTAAAAATTATATATTTTAGAATAGAAGGAGTAATATATAACTCTAACTATTTTTGTAAAGATTCCTTTCATCATCACTTTTCTTTCTAATCATGATGTTTTTTATTAGCACCATGTGTTTTGTATGTTATAGAACTCGGCTAATCTACCAAATTAGCAGTATACTTGGTTGATCAATAAGTATTTCAATTCAGAAATTGAAGTTACGTATAAGGGGAAAAAAACATATTATATGTTTGATTCTTTATTTTCAGAAGATGTGGTCTATAAACTCTTACTCAAAAGAAAAAAAAAAAAAAGAGAGAGAGAGAGAGAGAGGGAGAAAGTCTCTCAACCAAAAAAAATATCTCAAATCTGATAGTTATAAGTTTCTGTTTGTTAATTGAAAAGTTTATTTAAACTGATGAATGAATACACGTGAACTAACCTCCAAAACCCCACACCCTTTTATCTCTCTGCCTTAAAATCCTTCACACTCATCAAATGATTTACTTTTTTTTTTTGTTTTGAAATTTCTCTTTTGATAATCCAAAAATATTATTTTTTAAGTTAAATATATTATATGATTTTCACATCAAAATTTAATGCATTTTAATCTGATTACATAACTCAAATTTGGACTTTACTCACAAGAGAAAAGTTTGGCCCTACTGAAATTTAATACCCTTTCCACAAATTTTGGCTTTAATATTTCTATAAAACTTTTATATAATTGTGGGAAAATTAGTTTCCATCAATTTGTCTTTCCTTTTTTGGATTCAAGAGTTGAAAAACAAATCAAGTTGATACCAATGCCTTAATTCGATGAATTATTAATCTAGTTTGTCTTGTGATAGAGTCTTAATTAGCAGATATTCACATGATATGAGTTTCTTTCTTTTTTGTAGAAACAATCCACTGAAGATTATACAAACTTCAAAACGTCTTACAATAAATAATAAGAAATATCAAAAGAGAACGTTTGAGTTGTTTAAGCTGATGTAAAATATGACCTACCGTTTGATACATGTCCTATTTTATTGCATAATTATTTTTAATTTTTTAGATTGAGATTTGTAATATCACCACATCTATTAAGTCTTAATTAGCGCATAAGTTTTATTTTTATATGTTTTTATGTATTCATCATCACAATTATTTTAATGGACTAATTTTGAAGGAGATAAAAAATAAAATGGATTAATTAGAGTGACTACTTTTACATTTTTTTTTTCTAAAAATAAACAATAATTTACAAGAAAACTATTCTTTTCCCCAAACCAACAAACCCACTGAAAAAACAAAGTGGGAACTGTATAGAAGAGACCATCTAAACCCATCTTTACCTTATTTCTTGAGTTCTTAGAAAACTAATTAAAATGTACAAAAATAATAATTTAAGTAACAAGAAAATTAATTACTACATATTATTCAACAAGCTGCAGAGGAATTGACAAAAGGGTTGAAGAAGTGAGGCTTCGAGGAGGTGGAGAAAGCTCCCTTTACCTTACCTCCGTCGACAACTACCGCCGTACCCCCGCCGCCTTCAGCTCCTCCGCCGTTACCGCCGCCGATTCTCTCACATGAAGGACACATCGTTAGGGTCGCTGAAGGCATGTAAAAAGGCTGATGAGTCATCAACTTTAGGGTTTTGAGTTCTTGAATCTCTTTCTGAAGTCTTATGTTCTCTTCTCTTAATGTTCCACAACACTTCTTCAGAAACTCAACATCTACTTCTGTTTGCTTTAGCTTTGTCCTGCTCAAATTTTCATTACATAATTAATTAATATCATGCATATATCCACACGAGTTCTTGAATATTATTAAATAGAAAAATTTCTCACTACTGAAAAAAAATCACCTGGCTCTTCTATTTTGAAACCATACTTCAACTTGTCTAGGCCTTAGATTCAGCTCTCTAGCCAGAGCTTGCTTTTGCTTCTATAAATCAAAATAAATAAAAAAAAGAAACCATATTATATACGGATTATCAAAAGTAATTAGTAAAGTGTATAATCAGAATTTGGGATAACTAATTACGGGATTAAGGGTGCTATGGTGCTTGAAGCTTTCTTCAAGAAGAGCAGATTGTTCTTTAGTAAGCCTAAGTTTTTTCCTAACACTAACACCTTCTTCATCTTCGTGATAATCACTTATAACTCTCTCCGTCGTCTCCTCTTCCTCCGGTGACTCTTCTCCGCCGTCTCTTTCTCTCTTCACCACTCTTCCGTTTGAGAAAGAAGAAACTCCACTGTGAGATGGTGTCTGACCAGCTCCACCGATCAGCGTCACTGAGGGATCGCCAGAGAGACTTAGAGTCAACGACGTCGGGTCGAGCTTTAAACCGGACGATCGTTTGATGGAAGTATTGTAATTGTTAGAAGTTGTTGATGAAAGACCTAATCCAAGAACAAGACTTGTGTTGCATGAATCATCAAAACCCATCTGAGTAAAAACTGAAAATAGAATCGATCTATAGATCTTTGAGATTTCAAGAAGTTAGAGACTTTTTGTTTTTTTTTTTTTGGTGGAATAAAAGTTAATGGGAGGAATGAAACCAAGAGACGGTTCTTAAGAAGGAGAAGAGAAGTATTTATTTTTATTTTATTTATTGATGAGTGGGTGATGACTTATAATTATTAGTCAAATGAATTATTATTTTAAAGGAATGATTTTATTTTTGTGGTAATTCTTTTATTTTTTTCTGAAATAGAATAATGCGAGAATAGGTTGACCAAATAGGCATCCCACTTGGCACTTGCTACTATTCTTCCCACTCTTTAAAAGTTACCAAAAAGTTCCAAGATATTAGATTTTGTAATATTATCATATCATGAATATAAATTTAATATTATAATTTAAAGACTTTATTCAGTCGGCATAGTATTTTAGATTTTTATCATGAAATATTCTGTTTAAACTGAAACAAATGTCATGGAAAATCTATAAGTAGTGTATATAAGAATATATAACTATTTTAATAGTTATTAACAAGTGACGTTAGTTCAGTGGTAAAACACTTGACATCACTAGTTATCAGATCGAGGTTTTGAGTTCATATGAAAGCATTTGCTCCTCTCATTTGTGAGAATTTGAATTAGTGGGTCAGCCCTTTGTGGCCCACAGAAATTGACAAAAAAAAAAAAACAATTTTAATAGTTATTAGAAAACGATGAAGAGGTGGCTTTAAAAACCTATCCATGAGTAGTGTTTAATCACCAATCTTTAGCCTTTGATGTTTCAATTGATTTCGAGATTATATATTTTAATTAAATTGTTTTTGACTTTATATACATATATGGATAGTGATCCCCTCCAATCTTGTTTAGGTTTGGTTCTCTTGATGATTTACCAATTAATTTAGTGAGTTAGGCATCCTTATAATTTATTTCAAAAATAATGTGATTCATCACCATACTAATAATTTTATACTTTTTTTATCTTAAATGCACAAATAATTTCTCCAAAATATTCATAAATTATCTCGACCTTTCTAAAATGTGTGGTCCTAGTATATAGTTGTAAGAAATATATGTGTTCACCTTTTTTGATTGGTTTTTCTGATGTAACGTTTTAGAAAGAGAACATACAATTAACAATAAAAAGTTGGTAGAAACAAGAAATAATGATGTGGCGAAATATGACTCGTCAAGGGTAGGAACAAATCTTTCGAGCAAATGACTATAAGAAAGTTGAAATGTAAACTTTCATTAGGTTTGGTCTAAACTTTGTTATTTGTTTTTGGCATTTACCAATAATGCTTTTGTCGGCTACACTCCTCCAACCAAAATTAGGTTACCTATCTTTAATCTATAATCTAATACCATCACTTTCTTATTTTTTTCTTTGATCTTTTTTTCTTAATTAAATTATACTTTATCTCCTAATCCAGATAGTATAACATTCATCGTTTTTTTTTTAATCGTTCAAATGAATTGATTTTTTCATATTTTCTTCAGTATATAATAAAATAATTCTTGATATGAAAGTCAATTTTGGCGTTTAAATAAAATATTTGAGCCAAAGGAATTTCAGGCATTTTATGAGCCTAACTGCAAGATTAAATTTGACGGATAATAGTTTTATGATTTGCATAGTAATCTTAATTAAATTAGTTTTAAATAATTTCGTTACTCATTAAGAAGAATTGGTCCGTAGCCGCCAGGACCAGGCTTCTCAGGAGGTGTGGCGACGACAAATATTTATCATATAAATTAAATTTGCCAAACTATGGTTTACTTAATAAATCAATATCACAATGTTGGAACTTAGGTAAATAGAGACTGAGATACAACAAATACTAATTAATTGTCTCCGACCGATATTATAATGTAATGATTTAAGTAGAAATTGTAAGAGACTACACATGATTAAATATTGATTTAATCTTCTTCTAGTAGCTTTTTGATCGGTTTTAATATCTTCCACAAAAAATTCTCGTCGGCATGAAAACCAAAACCAATATTTATATGAATAAATATAATAATAACAAAATATTGACTTTGAGAGAGGTAGGCAACTATATATTAATAAAACAATGAAGTGTGACCCACGAATGTCATTACCTTTTTAAAGAGTTCATATGATTGGTAACAATTAAATTAATCATCTTTAGATTAAACCTCATCCACAGCAATAATTAACAACGAATAACATAATAACAAATAACAATTATTTATATATTAAAAAAAATGGAGTGAAGAAAAAACAAAAAGAAGAGAAAGGGGGTGGTTCACATGTCATCAATAATAAGCACCATCCATCGAATCATGGCTTCCCTCACAAAACATCTTATCCACACGATCACGAGAAGTAAAAACTAGTTCCTGAACAGTATCTTTGTCAGTTAGGTTTGCCACGTGTCAAATTCAAGACAGCTTCAAACACTTGGGTCCCACCAATGATATGCTATGATGGAGTCTCTGATTCAGATTCGCCCAATTGATAAATATGCATATATAATAAATAATGATAATGACGACTTTGATGACAATTAATCCACTCATATTATTTCATTCTTTAAAAAATATCAAAGCATCTAAACAAAATAAAATTGTGGAAAGCATGTTTTGGATATTAAAAATGGGATCTAGATGATATATAACTGATATAGAATATAATTTTTTAAATAAAATGGAAAAAGTTGAAATTGTATGATTAAGGAGAGACTGAGTTGTATGAATGATGGATGTATTGTCTGGTCCTTTTTATCATCTTTCCGGCTTTGCGGCCAGCCAGACATATTGCTTTTCTTGTCTGGATCTTGTTCTATATATTTTATGATTGCTTTTTCTGGATTTGGATCCACATTAAACAAAATTTAGAAATTCATAATTGTGAGAGTTATATTTCTGTAAAATTATATATTTGGAGTTTTGTATGTGAACATAAAAACTAACTTATCTAATCACTTTTCAAATCAGGATGACATGTAGTTTAGTGGTTTGTGCTAGTACAGTCTTTATGTTATCACCCGAGTCCCCCATAATGCATGTTGTGACAAAAAAAAAAAAAAAACTAATCACTTTCCATTAGCAGTAAAAAAAGGAAAAAATGAAATCAGTTTCCTTTAAAATAGTCAACTGAATTAGATGCTAAATGTTGTGATATGGTTGTATGAGTGCTCAAATAATTTGTCCAAATGTATTTCTAACTGTTTTTTTCATGTCCAAAGTGTGTGGCGTAATTAAAGGTATCATATTCATAATATATTCGTGATATATTCCAAATAGTTTCCACGCATAATCATCTTCTTTTTTAAAATATCAGTGAATAATTATAAATTTCCTTTATATATTAAAAAAAAACTATTATTATCTTGAAATGTAAAAGGGTACAAATAATTGAATCAATTTGGGGTAAAAAGAAGGCATACAAATAATTTAGATACTTGTGCGCATAGAATAAGTATAATATTACATAGGCTATAAAAAGGACACGATACGGTCGATATTTTGACTTTGTAAAAGACGAATCATTAGGCCTTTGACAAAAGTCTGGTCACATATTTTATATATCATAATAAATCGCATTATGCTTATATATGTCTGAACCCCAAAAAAAAATCAGATTAGAATTTAATATTCTATTAGTGATATTGAACATTGTTTGTTTTGTCAACAGAAAATTCTGTCTGTAAGAGAAAAAAGAGAGAAAAAACTGTCGGTGGAGTCATGAAGCTTTTTGGATCTGAGGTTCGTCGGCCACTGGACTTCCCGCCGGATACGGTGCAAGCGGGGACTATCGGAG
>OVAU01000374.1:0-21628 GCA_900406315.1 Biscutella laevigata subsp. laevigata | reverse complement strand
TAAGACTCTTCATAACAGCACATGTTTCCTCACCTCCATCTTCGACCTCTTCTTGCGTCTTGTCTGCCTCTTTTTCTCGCGCAACGTTATCTTCAGCAAACATGTCTTCGAAACGGATTGGTAAATCTTCTCAGATACGCCTGTCCAAACTATCCACTGCTATGTCATCCTCATCTCTATCATCTTCATCTTCCAGCAAGTCATTCAACATGTGCCCTTGACTTGAAGTTCTTGTAGGGATGATGCTGTGAATGATCTGTAAAAATCAAAAAGGGTGGTGTTAGTTCTACCATAGTTCTACCTTACTTCTACCTTAATTCTACTGCATTAGTTCCACAATATAGTTCTACCATATTTCTACCTTAGTTATACAGTTCTACTGCATTAGTTCCACAGTGGTTCTGTATAGTTCTACCATAGTTGTACCTTGGTTATACAAGAGTTTATCCTAAGAGATAAGTAAACTTACAGTCTCGTGACCAAATTCTTTGTATATTTCCAAGAGTGACATTCCAGTGAGTTTGTTACCTTTTATGAATGTCGAGTGACACATCATTGGGCAGCTCTTATCCGATTCTTCAACGGGTTCTCTAAATGCTTTTCCAAGTGTAAGAATTGCCTCGAACGCAAGAAGCTACAAAAAACCAAACAATTAGTAATACCATCAATGTTCAACATTACTCACAATGTTAATACCAAACTATTAGTAATACCATCAATGTTTACATACCTCTAAAGGGATACAAAAACCCGGAATAGGCCAGAGGGTTTTAGCACTGTCCGGGACCTTGCGGACCTTGAGATCGTCCTCCCGTTCTTCAAAATGCTTCATGGTGTGACCGATCTGCTTCAGCATGTACTCAAACGACTATCTCCCCCATGGAAAGCTCTTGCAAAAGTCAAGATCGTCGACCGCTTTCTGGAAGAATTCGAGTACATCATGCGCGCCTTTCCCAACCTTCGTCTGCCCGCAAACAACACTTCATAAGAAGAAGAGAACCGCCATCTTCAGCCTGTCTTTGTGGGGTCCCATATTCACCAGCTTCTGTTTCACATCCTCCAACCTTTTTGATTCTCCGGTCTTGAAATGCCGCCCAACAAAGTTCAACGAACCACGGGCTTCGTAGTTCAAAGGATAGTTTTGACAGCCGAGTCCCGATATCAAGGCGTGTTCCCTCAGCCCATAACGGATGGGAACGCCATTCACGACAAACCAAACTTCTTTCTTCTTATTGGTTTCAGCAGTCCTCAATATNTTGATTCTCCGGTCTTGAAATGCCGCCCAACAAAGTTCAACGGACCACAGGCTTCGTAGTTTAAAGGATAGTTTCGACAGCCGAGTCTCGATATCAAGGTGTGTTCCCTCAGCCCATAACGGATGGGAATGCCATTCACGACAAACCAAACTTCTTTCTTCTTATTGGTTTCAGCAGTCCTCAATATTAGCATCCACATTGCTTGAACTCTAAGGTTCTCCTTTCTGCTTTTCATATGGAAAAGGTGCTTGAATTGAGGATGTTCCTCAAACCACCTTCTCTCAGTGCTACTCAGCTTCGAATTAAGACTTTCCAGAGTTTTAATAGCGTCTGCTAACATACATCTTGTCCCCAACTTTATCTGTTTCTTGTACTCAGATGGAGGAAAGCACATCTTTGTTGGTTTGATTGCCATGAGATCCTGCAAGTCATTAACATTCACGTAAAAATGTGTTATCCATCAATCTCAAGTTATCCTAGTATTACACTATCATTCGGCTATAACAGTTTTATCCAGTAATCCTCAGTTATCTTAATATTACACATTCAACTAAAACAGTTTTATCCAGTTTTCCTAAGTTTTCCTAAGTTTTCCTAGTTTTACAGTTTTGATTACTTACCGATTCATCATCGGACAATGCCTCATTCTTCCTCTCCTCCGCTTCGTTCCTGAGCTCCTCCTCCGCGTTGGCTTCATCTTCACCTTCATTTTCACCTTCATTTTCACCTTCTTCTTCATCTGACTCTTCTTCTCCATCAGACTCTTCTTCTTTCTCTTCCCCGGCCGGGACTCTTCTTCGTTTTTCATCCGCCGCCGGCATATTCTCTGTCGTCTCTGACATATTTTCCATCGTCGCCGGCAAATTCTCCGCCGTCGCCGGAATATTCTCCTCCGCCGCATGCATATTCTCTTCCGTCACCGGCAAATTCTCCGCCACCGCCAGCGCTGAGGGCTGTTCGGCGATCCTAACAATCATCACTTTCCTCGTTTTTTTCTCCGTCGCCGCCGAAGATGAAGGGACCTCCGAAGCCATTTCCTTCCTCTTACGCATCCTTGTTTTCACCATATTTACCGATTTTGATGATGGATTTTCGTGGAGATACGATTTCTCTTAAATACTAACCGAAGGCACGATGGAGATGAAAGGGAGCAAGAGGAGGCTCGAGCAAGAGCGCGAAGAGGTATGAGAACACTTGTGTTTTTTTAATTTTTGGTAAAACTAGGGTTTACTCTAATTTCTGGTTACTTTTTACTCGATTTCGGTTTGCTTTTCTGGTTTGTTTGACTCGCTTTTGGTTTCCTTGAACTGATTCAACAATTTTTGGGTCGGATCTGGGCGGTAGATCTTACCCATGTTCAGGTTGTAATTATCTTAAATCCTTCGAGTTTTGTTGTAATTTACATGTATTCTCACTTATGTAAAAATTGAGTGTCCTAGAGAAATTTGCGTTAGCCGGGGCAATAGAAAGGTTGGCTCAAGTAAAACCTTTCTTCTCCTTCCAGAAATTCGATTTAGCTTCTGAGATCAACACAATCTCTAACACCTTCGAGAGAGAGAGAGAGAGCAAATAGAGGGTTTAGAAAATGGTGAAGGTGCGTATGAACACGGCCGATGTCGCTGCAGAGGTTAAGTGTTTGAAGCGATTAATCGGCATGAGATGCTCCAACGTCTATGATATATCTCCCAAGGTAACAAATCCACCTGGAGAATCCATTCTTATCCATTTAGGTATTACGAGTTTTGTTTGATTTTTACTTTCCATTTGATTGCAGACGTATATGTTTAAGCTATTGAATAGCAGTGGGATAACAGAATCTGGAGAAAGTGAGAAGGTTTTACTCTTAATGGAAAGTGGTGTTCGTTTGCATACTACAGCTTATGTCCGGTAATCAAATCGTCTATTCAATCTACATATATTTGTTTTTTTTTTTGGGAAATGGTAATGATTTTTCTGGGTTTTTTTCTTTAGGGACAAAAGTAATACACCATCTGGGTTTACTTTGAAGTTAAGGAAACATATTCGGACTAGGAGGCTTGAAGATGTTCGACAGCTTGGTTACGATAGGGTAATGGAAGCTTGCAGTTTTCTTGTTTTTGTTCAACTATTGTTTGTTAACTTTAGCTATTGGCGTCAGATCATTGTCTTCCAGTTCGGGCTAGGTGCGAATGCACACTACGTTATATTGGAGTTGTACGCTCAAGGAAACATAATTCTTACTGATTCTGAGTATATGATCATGACACTCCTCCGGTCACATAGGTTTGTGTTTAGTTTTTTTTTTTCCATTGGATTGTTTGTTTCATCATTATTGGTCTGGTCTTTGGTAGTGAATTGCTTATTACTGATGCTTGCAGAGATGACAATAAAGGTTTTGCTGTCATGTCTCGTCACCGTTACCCGATAGAGATATGTAGAGTCTTTGAGAGAACTACTGTTTCAAAGCTAAAGGAAGGTCTTACATCTTTCTCGATTAAGGATAATGAAGCAAAAGATAATGAATCAAAAGAGCAGAAAGGTGGGAAGAAGGGTGGGAAATCTACTGACTCTACGGGTGCTAAACAATTTACTTTGAAGAATATTCTTGGTGATGTTTTGGGGTATGGGCCACAGCTCTCAGAGCACATAATTCTGGATGCTGGTCTAACTCCAACAACCAAAGTTTCTGAAGACAAAAAGTTAGATGATAATGATATTCAGTTGTTGGTTCAAGCGGTAATCGTATTTGAAGATTGGCTGGAAGATATCATGTATGGTCAAAAGGTTCCTGAAGGTTATATTATGATGCAAAAACAATATTTTGCAAATGATACGTCTTCTCAATCAGGAGGTGTTAAAAAGGTCAATATTTAACTCTGCTTCTTTTTTAATGGCAATGGATTTCATATATTTTATATTCTTTTGCCTGGTTGTCTGCAGATGTATGATGAGTTCTGTTCAATCTTACTAAATCAGTTCAAATCAAGAGTGTATGAAACGTTTGAAACTTTTGATGCGGCTTTGGATGAGTTCTACAGCAAAATTGAGAGCCAAAGATCTGAGCATCAACAAAAGGCAAAAGAAGATTCTGCCAGTCAGAAACTCAATAAGATCCGCCAAGATCAGGTTTGTGGTATTTCCATTTTCATATATTGATATGTAAACTTCTATCCGTCTTTAAAAATTGTTTCTGTACTCATGTTGTAGGAAAACCGTGTTCAAGTTCTGAGGAAAGAAGTCAACCATTGTGTTACTATGGCTGAATTAATTGAGTACAACTTAGAAGACGTAGATGCTGCCATATTAGCTGTCCGTGTAGCCCTTGCAAAGGGTATGGGCTGGGATGATCTAGCTCGCATGGTCAAGGAAGAAAAAAAATTAGGAAATCCTGTTGCTGGGCTCATTGACAAACTTAATCTAGAGAAGAATTGCATGACTTTGTTGTTGTGCAACAATCTCGATGAAATGGATGATGATGAGAAGACGATGCCGGTAGAAAAGGTGATGCTTTGACCCCCACATTTAAAAACGCAAAGCTCACCATCTTTCTTGTTTCTTACACATGCGACACGATATGTGATTTTCGTAGGTGGAGGTTGACTTATCACTTTCTGCGCATGGTAATGCTAGGCGCTGGTATGAAATGAAGAAGAAACAAGAAACCAAACAGGAGAAAACAGTTTCTGCTCATGAAAAGGCTTTTAGAGCAGCTGAAAAAAAGACACGTCACCAGCTTTCTCAGGTAAGCTTCTAATTTCATCACCGTTAATCTTGTTTAGTCTTTTCGTTCTCGCTGTC
Source organism: Biscutella laevigata subsp. laevigata (assembly GCA_900406315.1). Lineage (NCBI taxonomy): Eukaryota > Viridiplantae > Streptophyta > Magnoliopsida > Brassicales > Brassicaceae > Biscutella > Biscutella laevigata. Next base: position 16,595 of record OVAU01000374.1, on the reverse strand, counting down.
AAATAATCATTTGAATTCTTCTGGATAAAAGGAAAAAATGGTAGCAACTATATCACACATGAGAAAAGTCCACTGGTTTGAGAAGTTCAATTGGTTCATTAGCAGTGAGAACTACTTGGTTATCAGTGGCCGTGATGCTCAGCAAAACGAGATGATTGTTAAACGTTACATGTCAAAAGGAGATCTGTAAGTTGTCATGTATATAGTTTTTGGTTTAGTCTTGGAATTATACATCCGTATATCGCTATCATCTTAAGTTTCTATTTATCATGCTTCCTAGGTATGTACATGCAGAGCTTCATGGAGCATCTAGTACTGTGATAAAGAATCATAAACCTGAACAAAATGTACCGCCTCTCACTTTAAACCAAGCTGGATGTTTTACGGTATGCTATTTCATCTATCATTCTAGTTGTTTGAATTTTTTTTAATATGGGTGCAATGTCTTGATGACGTACATTTGGATATAATTTGATGCAGGTTTGTCATAGTCAAGCCTGGGATTCCAAGATTGTTACTAGTGCATGGTGGGTTTATCCTCATCAGGTCAGTAAAACAGCTCCTACTGGAGAATACCTTACAGTTGGCAGTTTCATGATACGAGGTAAGAAAAACTTCCTTCCACCACACCCACTTATCATGGGTTTTGGGCTTTTGTTTCGTTTGGACGAGAGCTCCTTGGGAGCTCATTTGAACGAGAGAAGGGTAAGAGGCGAAGAGGAAGGAATGAATGATGTAGTAATGGAAATGAATGCTCCTGACGAGCATTCAGATGCTGAGTCAGAAAACGAAACAGTGAATGAAGAGGTTTCTACCCCAAGAGAAATAGATGTACAGGAATCAAGTACAGCATTGATCCAAGATACTTCTTCTTCTGACCTAAATCCGTCTGGTTTTTCGGGAGAAAATGTTGAATCAGCTACGTCACAGCTTGAAGATCTTCTCGATAAAACCCTTGGTCTTGGTGCTGTGACAGTGGCAGGCAAGAACCAGACAATAGAGACATCAAAGGAAGAAATTGAAAAGAATATGAAACAGGAAGAGAAAAAAGCAGTATCGAGAGATAAGCCTTACATGTCAAAAGCGGAAAGAAGAAAGCTTAAGATGGGCCTAACCGGTAACACAGGGGTTGATGTTAACTCTGGTCAAGAAAAACAGCAAAGAAAGGAAAAAGATATTTCTTCTTCAAGCCAAGCCAATAAGAAGAGCATACCTGATAATAAGCCAGCTGGGGAAAAAGTTAGCCGTGGGCAAAAGGGTAAACTTAAGAAAATGAAGGAGAAATATGCTGATCAAGACGAAGAAGAAAGAAAAGTACGAATGGCATTGTTGGCAGTAAGTACTTTTCAAATTCTCTTGAATCCTCCATTTCTTTTACTAAATACGCCACAAAATTTGGTAAAAAAACTGAATTGTTTTCTCTCTGCAGTCTTCTGGAAAGCCACAGAAGAATGATGTTGAATCACAGGGTGCAAAGACCGCAGTCAGTGAAGAGAAGAAACCTTCTGAAGGTAAAACTTTGTCTCTCTTTTCTTATCTCTGAAATTGTTTATTCTCTTACACTTTTTCATTAAATTGTATTGAGATTGTTGTCTGCAGAGACAGAAGATGCTGTGAAAATTTGTTACAAGTGTAAGAAAGTTGGACACCTCGCTAGAGACTGCCATGGAAAAGAATCTTCAGAAATGGACAAAGTGGTGATGAAGGAAGATGATATTAACGAAGTTGGGGAAGAAGAAAAAGAGAAACTTATCGATGTTGATTACCTAACCGGTAACCCATTACCAACCGACATTCTACTCTATGCGGTCCCTGTGTGCGGCCCCTACAACGCTCTTCAGTCGTATAAATACAGAGTCAAAGCGATTCCAGGCAGCATGAAGAAAGGAAAAGGTACCAAGATCTAAACCCGGAAGTAAAAAGTGTTGAGACTTAAGAATCTTTTGGATTATATTGATATTTGTCTATATGTTTGTGGTAGCTGCGAAAACTGCAATGAATCTGTTCGCACATATGGTAGATGCAACAGTGAGAGAGAAAGAGCTGATGAAGGCATGTACCGATCCAGAGCTGATGGCTGCGCTTGTGGGGAATGTGAAGATTACAGCTGCGGGTTTGACGCAGTTGAAGCAGAAACAGAAGAAGGGCAAAAAAAGTGGGAAACAACACTCATAGCTGCAAGGTTTTGAAGGCAACTTAATGCGTTTTTGTTTCTTAGTAGAAAGCTAATGAGAGAACTATAGAGGATGTGATATTGGTTCGTGTCTTCGGTGCTGTAACAAATTGCTTGTCAAAATTAGAAAAGAGTGTCCTTTGAGCATAAAATATAAGATTCAATTCTTACTTTTAAGGAAACGAATGAGAAGAAATAATAATTCCTCTTTATTCTTGAAAATATTCATCATTTAATATAAATTTATTGCAATTCAAATTAAAAAAGTGGGAAATAACACCATGGCTGAAGTCTTAAGTAGTCGATTTTGTCTATTATGACACATATTTGGAAGATATTGTCCGTTTTAACACTGTTTGGGACTTTAACAATTTGGAAGGAACAAACTTGTAGTAAATTATACAAGAACCCTAACAATAACAAAAAAAGTTTTATCTAACTAAACAATTATACACTAACTAGATATTCTAACATAATTTCCCCCAAAATAGATTGAGATTTCAAACCCTAACATAATCAATTTCGATTTGAAAAAGCAAATTTCTATCACTTTCGTGTGAACTACATCTTAGAATTGTCAGTCGTCGTTCATTCTTCGTTTCCACTCTCTTCGTCGTACTTCCTTCTCCTCTTTTTTCGGCGTGTTTCTCACCCATCGCAGGCGTGCTTCATCAGCTTGATCTCCTTCTTCTCCTACTTTTACCCTCTCATCGGTAACCCACTATATAGGGAGAAGGGTTCAACTGGATCGAAGGTGGTCGATCGGAAACTGATAAACGAGATTCAAAAGAATTGGCCCTCGCATTCGACCCTTAATAGAAAGGGTAAGCAGCAGGCGCAAACTCCGTCCTGATGAAATTTATTATCTCTTTGTCATACACCATTTACTCTTTGTAACATTTGGTTGTTTATGAATGTGTGAAAAGTATATGGCTTGAAGTTGGTAGGAGTTATAGCTCAGTCAATTAGTCTCGAATGTTTCTTCTTGCTAAGGAGTTATTATAGCTTTAGTTGCAATCTGTTATATTAGAGAAAGGAATGTTATTTTCTTCTATATGTGTTACTGCTTTACAATTTGTATGATGTCTCTTGCTTTACAAAGGGAAAGCTGCTCTTACGATAGAGTCCCAAGCACTAGAGTTCGTGGTTTTAGAAGTATTCATGTTCTAGTTTTGAAGTTAATAAGTCTATTATGTTTACCTCTTTGATCTTAGGTTCACTAGTACTCTTCCTTTTGTGATGTTTTTGATCCAGTCTGATGCGTTCAAGTTGACAAGAGAAGGTTTTTTGCTGCTGTCTGCTCCTGTAAGTTTTTATCACTAAATTTTGCCGTTGTTTGCTGCTTAAAAATCATCACTTGATTTGGATGTTTGGTGCATCAGTCACACTTGAAGATTGAAACAGTTCTTTCTTCTCCTAAGCATTAAGGTATCTTGTGTAGGTGGAGGATTGATGGGTTATCTTGAAAATAAGGCTAGACTTTCTTCTTCATTAAACTATATTTGTGGTTACTGTCTATGATTCACTGTTGTATGGTCTTAAACATCATTTTTATATGAAAGTCTCTATTTTGAAATGCATTGTGTTTGTGGTTACCTCTTTTTGGTACTTTCTTTGATCCATTGTGTTGTTGGTCGTGGTTAATGTGTTTACTTAGTTTTAAATTCTCTTATAAAGTCACTTGTTTATAAATTCAGTGTTTTAAAATCTCAGTTCTACGGTCACTTGTTTTATTGTGTTTACTTGTTCTTAATTCTCTTATGTGGTAACTTGTTTATAAGTCCGGTGTATTAAAAACTCTGTTCTGTGGTCACTTGTTTCATTGTGTTTGCTTATTCTAAATTTGTGGTCACTTGTTTATAAATTCAATGTTTTAAAAACTCTGTTTTTTTTTCAAATTCGGTGTGTTTACAAATTAGGTGTGTTTATAAATTCGGTGTGTTAAATTCAGTATGTTCCTCTGGTTACATAGCAGGATGAGCAACTCTTCTTTTGCTTCAAGTGGGGCTTCACAATCACGCCAATGACAACGTCTTCTTTGAACTACTTCCAAGATTATATCCCTGCTTTTGCTTTTGAGATTTCTAACTGCTTCTCCTTAGTGATCAACCAGTATAGTTCTCCTTTGTAATCGAAATGATTCCAACTTTATGTTCGCACATTTGTATTCACGATAACTTTGTATTTGCCATCCTCATGTTAGCATATTTCGGCTCATGCTAAACTTTTTAGTGTCTCATGTGTGCATATTTGAGTTCTTATTTCTTTTAGCTATGCAACCGTACAACACTCCTTTGCAAAAGCTATCAAATTCAACTCAATATACAAACAACACGTTCTCAAATTCATTACTTTCTGGTCATGCAAATCACATAAATTACAAACACTCTTATTGTTATGTACTTTTAAACATAAGAGCAACTATATTACACCAATCACAAAACAACAACTCTAAAACATGGTGGATTATAATCAGAAAACTAGAAGCCTTTGTATGTCTCCTATGTACGATGAAAATCCAATTATAACTCTTTTCTGTAACTTGTAGGTGAATCCAATATTGCAATGTTCACAAGGTTTCCTACGTAAACAAAATAGTACATTTTTATTAACCAGAATATAAGATTTTAACCCAAAAAAGCTTCTTCCGTAGCTTTTTTGGGTTAAAATCTTATATTCTAGATACGGACCAACCACCAATGCGTTGCTAGCCTTCATTTGGAAGCTAAAATGGCCCCCAAAACTGAAGCATTTCCTTTGGCAGGCCCTGACTGGGAGCATTACAGTCAGCTCGCAACTCAGAACTCACGGGATTATGTGTGAGGAGCATAATGGATAGTCACCCAAGCTATCAACTACGCAGAGGAATGGCGGGAGGCTCGAGACAGTGGGCCGGATATACACGAACCTCCTGTGTTCAACGGGGTGGATGAGGTCGGATATTTGTGCTATACGGACGGTTCATGGATATCACCGGACGATGGGGCTGGAATTGGCTGGAACTGTCATGACATCGAAGGGAACGAGGAAATCAGGGGCGCCAGGAACATTGGGAAGCAACATACACCGTTACATACGGAAATGGAAGCATTGATGTGGGCGATGACTATGATGATAGAGCAAGGACGACGACGGGTAAACTTCATCATGGACATCAAGGAACTCTTGGACATGATCGAGAAACCAGATGCATGACCAAAATTCTAGACCACAATGGAGGAGCTGGCCAGAATGAAGCTCTCGTTCGAGACAATCAAGTTCTCATGGATCACACGACTCAATAATTTGACGGCGGACGGACTGGCTAGAATGGCACGAAGAAGTACTCTAAACCTCCACTATATGGGAAAAGAAGCACCAGAGCTCTTTCGGTTGTAAAGTCACTTAACTTCATTTCTGCTAACAAAAAAAAACCCAAAAAAGCTTCTTACTGTGACATTCCCATAACAATAGCAGGAACATTGGTTCGATCCTGATGTACCAATTTTTAGAGAAAGATCTAAGATCCTTTCTTCTAAAAGCAATTACTACAAAATCAATGTTTTAAACATTGGGTAATGATGCACCAATTTTCAGAGGTAGATCAATGAGATTCATTAATGGAAGCTCTAAACTCTTGAATCTAGTCATCTTTAGCCTTTGGAATTGGATCTACTAAATAAATCTTCATATACGAAACTAGCCAAATTAAAGTTCTTGACTTTTTCACCAAAAATTGAGAACAAAATTTCGGATTTGCTCAGATGTTGAATAGTTTAGATGCTTTATATAGATGCGTAAATCTAGAAAACAAAAATTTAAAGATCGAGAGAGATGAAAAATCATAAAATCTTTGATGAATCGAACAAAATGGATAAATCAAACGTCTCCGAATATGGCTTCATTGGCTCATTAACCGCCGTGGAGAAAATTGATTCGATGATATCGTCATTAGTTTCCATCACCTGGGTTTGTGAGCAAGAGTTTCTGGTGCCGCCGTGGAAGAAAGTGAAACCAACAAAGCTAAAAAGCTTTCTAACTAGATTAACATGAACCATCAGATCAAATACTAACTCTTAATATCTAACGGCTCTTATTAATCACACAAATTGAATAAAAAATATTGTTCAAGGTCAATTTCGACATTTCATCCTCAACTGAGTTTTTTCTTTGTTCACGAAAACTATCGTGTTTGCTATATTTCAATATAGCGACAATATAGACAAATACTTCTTAGTGCCATTACAGACAAAACATCCAAGATTATATTGATTATAACAAGAAGGGAAGAATTTACAAGTCAAAGAACAAAATACAGACCCACACAAAAAATGAATGAAAGGGCTGAACATCTTTGAAAATAAGAGTTTGAAGTTAAGATGGACCACCAATACTGAGATAAGATCTAAGTCTTCCGTCTTTAATTACACTTAAAGCAATAGATCTTGCCATTAAATTTGTCTTTGAAGAACATACCAGAAAAATTAATACTTACAAAAATAGAGGCCAAAGTAGAGATTTGAAGATGACATGCAGTTCCTGAATCTAGGCCAATATGTTGGATTCAAAATTGCATATATGGCAGAATTGTTATCTGATTCAACTATTACCTTAGTAATATGAAGATCAAACAAGCTTCGAAGGACCCATAAGATGCAATAGATGAGCTTGAAACCGATCAGAGACCGAGAAATAATATCGAGCATGAAAAAGCATTTCACATGCTTCATTTCGAAGTACCCATGAACCACCAGAGAATGATTAAGCATTCTGCCATGAACAGCTTACATGCATTTTAAATAGTTACAAAGACGAGGCTCCCAGACAGAACTGTTAGATTGTTGCTTAGAGTGGTTAACAGACTGATCTTCCATTTGCAAAGCTTTCTATAGAGAAGATTCTTGAATTACATTTTGGATTATGGCATTAGCAGTGAGAGAAGTCCCAAAGATAGAATCATTTCTATTTTTTCCAAATAAGCCAAAAAATCCAAGGGAAAGCCAACGATATTGTTGGATCAAGAATTCCAAAGTGAAGATCTCGGAAAATGAAGAGGAGATTATATGATATTGAAGTTGAGGAATAACCATGATAGGGCGAACGAAAACCTGCAGAGTGAAGGATTTCATCAACAGTTGAACATCTGAAGAAAACATGAGCAATCGTCTCTTCTTCTTGTTTACAAATTGGAAAATGACAATGGATGTTAGACCTCTAGAAGCAAGGCGCGAAGATACAACTAAGGCTCCAGATAAAGCACGCCAAAAAAACATTATAATTTTTGGTATGGTTTGGAGATTCCAAACCTTTGATTTCAGTTGGTTCTGTAAAGAGTTCTGATCTTGAGGTCCAAGAAGATGTTGAGATGATAAACAATAACCACTCATAACTGAATAAGCTCCCGATCGATTATATGCCCAAGTGTAACTGACTGAGTGATTAGATGATTGAATGGCCAAAATCCTTTGAACATCTGCAGGCGGGAAAAGACTTTGAAGAAGATGAAGATTCCAAGAAATGTTAGGCAGAATAAAAAAATCAACTTTGAGATTGAGATCAATGATTAACTCTCGATTGACAGGTCTTCTGGGATTATCTTCAAATATCCATTTATCAAGTCAGACTAACGTTGATTGACCATTACCAATAGATTTAAGAAGACATTTAGCAAGGAGATCTCGACCATGTAGAATACTACGCCAAGCGTAAGAAGGTCGAGAACCTAAACCACAATTCAAGAAATCAGTGTTAGGGTAGTACCTACTACAAAGCAGCCTTGATAACAAAGAATATGGATGTTGAAGAAGGCGTCATACTTGCTTAGCCAATAGAGATTGGTTGAAACGAGCCACATCTTTAAACCTAGACCACCATGTGCCTTATACTTGCAGAGATTTGACCAAGAAATCCAATGAATTTTGTGTAGATCCTTTGATTGATTCCACCAGAACCGAGACATTGTTGAAGTTATCCTTTTACATTATTGAACAGACAATCAAAAACAGCTCATTGCATAAACAGGGAAGGTCATTTCCACTAATTTAAGAAGGATTTCTTTGCCACCAAGAAAGAGTTTTTTGTGTACCAATTACTTGGTCGTTTATCTAGATTTTGAGGGATGTAAGCCATAATCTCTCTCTTTGAACCATTGAAGCACTCTGACAGTCCTAAATATCTTCCATCACCACCTTGAAGAGTAATTCCCATAGATTGACCAATTAAAGTCTTGTAAATAGGATCAAGACCAGCACCAAACGTAACAGACGACTTTTCAAAGTTAATTTGCTGACCTGAAACTGAACCATATGATAGAAGGCAACGAAAAAGCTCTTGACCTTCAGAAAGAGTTGCTGAACATAAGAAAACACTATCATCAGCATACAGAAGATGGCTTACTGAAGAACTTGAACGAGTCAATTTCATTCCATATGTCCATTCCATTCAGCAATCTCCAAACTGTGTACTAAGGCTTCTGTACACAAAATAAAGAGGAAAGGTGAGATGGGATCACCTTGTTGCAATCCTCTTTCAGGCTTAATAAGACCATAGGGATTTCCATTCAACAAAAATGAATAAGTTACTGAGCGAACACAAAACATGATCCAAGATGTCCATTGAAAGGAGAAACCCATTTTAAGAAGAAGTTCCTTAGAAAATCCACTATACTCTGTCAAAAGCTTTTGACATATCAATGTGAAATTTTGAAAGAGAAGGTTTCGTACCCAGGCCATGAATAAGCATGTGAGCAATAAGTAGATTATCCGAAATTAGCTTACCAGAGATAAAAGCGCCTTGTGAATCAGAAATGATATGCGGCAAAATCCTTTTTAATCTACTGCTCAGAATCTTTGAAATCACCTTATAAAAAACAGAGCAAAGACTAATAGGTCTGAAATCCTTCATGGTGTTAGAGATCTGCTTCTTGAGAATAAGACATAAATGAGTAAGGTTCCAATCAGTTGGAAAAACTGAAGAATCAAAAAAAGCAGATACCTCACAAATGAGTTGATCTCCAATTATAAGCCATAAAGATTGAAGGAAATAGTTGGTCATTCCATCAGGACCTGGAGAACTCTCACCATTGATATTAAATGCTGCTCGCTTTATCTCACACGGTAAGATTGGTTTTGTTAACTCAGCATTCATTTTCGGAGTAACACGTGACTCAAAATTATCCAACAAATTGCTTGTGCCATTGAAGGAAGATTTGAAAAGGTTTTGAAAGTAATCAACTGCAATATCTCCTTTTGAACCTTCAGAAAACTGATGAAGACCCGAATAACTGATCAGATAAGAAATCTTGTTCTGAATCCTTCTTCCTTGAACACTATTGTTAAAAAATCTGGTATTCATATCTCCTTCACGAAGCCAATTTTCTTTACTTTTCTGTTTCCAGTAAATCTCCTCTTCTTTGTAAGCTTGATTTAACTGAGATTGAAGATCAAATAAAAGAGAATGTGAAGGATGACTTTTACTTGATTCTTGGTCATGTTCCCGACGAAGTATATCAATCGTTCTCTTAGAATTAAGGCCTGAATGACGCTTCCATTGCATAAGGGCAGATCGACAACTAGTTACTCTCTGCATAACTGATCTGTTAACATTACCATTCCAATTTGACCTGATAAGAGCAAAATTTTCTAGTTCATGACGACATCTTTTATAAAAATAAAAGGTCTTGGAATATGTAATAACTTTCGAGATGAAGCGAAGCAAAATAGGCCGATGATCTGAACCAAAACGACTAAGTGACATTTGCTCGAGGAAAAAGATTAAACCACTCCATGTTACCAAAAGCTCTACCAAGTTGACATTGAGTCTAGACATTCTCACGCTAACCATCCCAAGAAAATGAATTACCCGTTGAAAATAAATCTTTAAGACGATGAGAACTTACAAAGTTTCTGAAAGCAGTAACAATACTTTGACGTCTAGAAGGCCCTCCAACCTTTTCAGAATTATCTAAAAGATCGTTAAAGTCACCAACCAGGAGCCAAGGATCATTCCTAGAATTGGCAGATATTGGAAAATCAGCCAAGAAACTTGCTATGAGACTTCTGATTGGTTCACCATATACAAAAGTTATGTGGAAGGATAAGGAACCCATATTTACATAAAAGTCAATGTAGCGGTTAGATGAAGACAAAATTTTGACAATAGACGAGCCTTTCCAAAACAAAGCCAAACCGCTACTAAGTCCATCTGGATCCACTATGTACAAATTATCATAACCAAGCCAACGTCGCATAGCTACAAGATGAGAAGAAGTGTTTTTAGTCTCCATGAGGGATACAAAATCAGGAAAATGAGACTGTCTCATTTCCTTTAGTCTCTGAATTTTCAAGGATTCCTCTACCCTTGATAATTTCATCTCCAGAGACTCATTGATCCAGGGCAGTTCTGAAGATGCAATTTCAGAAGACTGAAGCAGTTCAGACAGTTGAATGAAGACAGATAATTGACTGGAAGATAGACGGCTGAGCGAAGAACAGACGAGCGAGCAGATCAACGAATAAGGAAAGTATTTAAGGAATTGCACGTGTTGTGAAGAAATAAAGAAACATATGCTGGCAAGGAAACACGGAACGTGTAGAAGAAGTCAGCAAAGGAATCTTGGAGAAAAGGAAATATCCAAGATTTTGTTTGTAGAAAAGGAAAGTATTCAAGATGTTGAATGTTTCCAAAAACTAAGTTTTCCATTTCTGAAGAGAGAGCTCGTGGGGTCCTAGGGTTTTGGGATTCTTAGTAGTATAAATAAGGTATGAAGGGTTGGTGTGCCGACCAACACTTATAGCTTATTAATTTGTGAGATTTTGGCTTAGAGGTTTTTCGTTCAAGAGTCTGCTAAGGTGAGTGTTCGTTGATCCTTCTGGTTTTACACAGGGATTATTTCTGACAGAGAAGGATCATTGCGTAGACTAGATTGTCGGATTCAAACTAAGGGTAGGCTTATGGTTGAGTAAATTCTGAATTCAAGTGTATATTCTTGTAGAGATTATCTTTGAATAAAATCTAGTAAGTGTTTGGCTTGGCGCGTTTCAAGTTGTATTTTGTGGTATTTGGTTATCTGCACTTACAATTGGTATCAGAGCAGTTCTTTGACGATAAGGATTAGCTTATCCAGCAACATGTGTGATCTTGGGATGAGTATGGATAACCAGCACAATTTTCTGACGTTCAACAGACCGTTGATCCTGGATGCAAAGAACTATGGGCACTGGAATGCGCAGATGATTCAGATCGTGGTGACTACTAAACAACCGAGTGCTCAGATTGTTGATTTAGAAGATCAAGTTGGATTGTTTGTGAAGAAATACATCAAGACAATGGACCAAAATCAACGCAAGGGAGTATCAACACACAGTCGCTCCGACCCAGACAAAGAGCTGAACAAATCAGACAAACAGTGCAGTGAGTGATAGGGGTTTGGTCACTTCAAATTTGAATGCCCGACTGTCAAGAACAAGACGTCTCTGCAATGCTATGAGTGTAAAGGTTATGGATACACGAAGAATGAGGGTGTGGGAAGAACAAAGCAAAAAGAGCAGTCTCTTGTGGGTTTGACCGAAAGTGGTTCTAATGACTGTGATGGATAGCAAATTTGTAGCACCTTCGTGGCACTGTCTGGAGCCATTCAGAAAGAAGAAGATGAGATTGATGTGGATATTATAGAATCAGAGGATGAGATTGATTTGTCATTAGAAGATGAAAACATGATTCTTGTTGAACATCTGATCAAGAAGGGGGATGAGAACAAGGAGTTGATTTCTAAGAATGCAGAATTTAAAGGTGGAATTCAGGTGCTAGAGCAGGACATTCAAAAGGAGAAATCAAAATCTGTTGAGGTTGAAGCGCATCTACAGGAACAGCTTCGAAACATCAAGATGTTGAGTAAGGGTACAAATGACCTAGAAAAGTTGTTGACGATGAGAAGAACCAAGAATGTCCATTGGGTTTGGGGTACAATCGGGCGACTGAATCTGCAACAACACAATTTGTTAAAGAGACAACCCAAACAACAAAGCCAATACCATCAATGAACCGTCCAAGAATGGTTTATGGGTTTTCTTAAACTGTTGATCGGATATCATGATCAAGAAATTGTACAAGAAGTGTTTATGGGCTCTTGCAGGCTACTGATCGGGTATCAAGATGCTGGTATTGTGGTAAACCAGGTCATTTCAAGGTTCAGTGCTACAAATTTCAGAACAGGGTGTCGACTCTTATTCATCAGAACAAGTTTTACACCAATGGTCAAAGATGGAACAATGGTTGGATGCAAGGCAAGAGGAATAACCAAGTTTGGATCAAGAAGCGATACTTGTACCTAAATGACAGGAAAGTGACGAGTATTCTGCAAAAGAAGGCAGAAGAGGATTTTGTGTGCCATGTTGCACATACAACTGATGAAACTGTTATGGAATCAACAACAGAGCTCTTGTATTTTGATAGTGGGTGCTCAAGACACATGACAAGATCACAACATAATTTGTCCCAATTTCAAGAGGTTGTTGCAGGCGAAGTGACTTTTGGAGGCGGATCAAAAGGCAAGATCAAAGGGAAAGGTGATACTAGAGGAATATCACAGCATGAATTGTCAAATGTGTATCTTGTAGATGGACTGAAGGCTAATCTTACCAGCATCAATTAGCTGTTTGACGAAGGTATGACTGTTACTTTCACCAAGGGACGTTGTCAAGCAATTCATGGTCGTGGAGTGGTGCGTCTTGAAGGTCAACGATCAGGATATAACTGGTATATGTGGAAGAAAATGAACAACTGCTTAAGCGTCACTTAGGAGTCTGAAGCTCAGTTGTGGCATCAGAAGCTAGGGCATCTGAATATGAGAACCCTAGTAAATCTTGGTAACCATGAAATTGTCAGTGGTATACCTACTATTTGACTAGAACATCAGTTTGTGTGTGGTTCATGTACTCAAAGGAAGTAGGTTAAAGTCTGACATAAAGTTGTACTAGATGTGAGAGCCAAAAAGTCACTCTAATCGGTGTACATAGACTCGATTGGTCTGATACAAGTGGAAAGTCTGACGGGTAAGAAATATGTTTTGGTGTTGGTTGATGATTTTTCAGGATACACATGGGTCAGATTTTTTCGTGAGAAATCAGAAACATTGGATTGTTTCCGGATTTTGGCTCTTCAACTCAAGAATGAAAAGTGGAGTATCAAGACTGTACAAAGTGACCATGGAAGAGAGTTTCAGAATAATATGTTCGTCACCTTCTATCAGTCTCAGGGGATTACCCATCAATACTCTGAACCACGATAGAATAGTGTTGCTGAAAGGAAAAACAGAACTCTGCAAGTAATGTCCAGAGCGATGTTACATGGGAATCAGGTTGTTAAACACTTTTGGGTTGAAGCTGTTAATATTGCGTGTTACATCATTAACAGGGTGTATGTCAGGAAAGGAACGAACAAGACATTATATGAGATATGGAAGGGGAAGACACTAAGTGGGAGTTACTTTCACGTCTTTGGTTGTGTGTGTTATATCCTAAATGGTGAAGATCACCTGGGTAAGTTTGATTCACGAAGTGAAGAAGGATTTTTCTTGGGCTACTCAGATTCCAGCAAAGTGTATATGGGTGTACAATAAACGAACCCACATCGTTGAGGAAACCGTGAATGTAGTCTTTGATGATTGTTCAGCAGATCGTATGATTAGTTGGAAAATACAGACAGTACCTACTACAGATCAGGCCTTTGTTTCCTCTGCTTTGATTGAAGTGGATCAAGCCTATGTTTCCTCTGCTCCGATTGAAGTGGATCAGGCCTCTGCTTCCTCTGATCTGATTGAAGCGGATCAGGACTCTCTGGAACCAAATGTGCAAACCTCAATGGTTCAGGTTCATTAGAATCACTCTATAGACGATGTTATAGGAGAGATTAAGGGGGGAAGAGTTATTCGCGGGAAGCAGATTGACTCTAAACAGATGGTTGCAGGAAAGAGTTATCTCTCTGAAGAGGATTATGTATGCATGTTTGGTCAAAGAGCCGAGGAGAGCATGTTGTCTTCTGAAAATCATCGTTTTTAACTAGTGTTGGCACTCAAGCAGGAGAAGAAATGGCTGAAGTATGGGTGAGAAATGCCTGAAGCATGGGGGAGTTTGGAGTTTGCATGTGTCTCAGGTTCAGGGTGAAAATGCTTGAGTAAGCCACCAAGTTAAAAAGGGAGAGATTGAAGATGCAATTTCAGAAGACTGAAGCGGTTCAGACAGTTGAATGAAGATAGACGACTGAGAGAAGAACATACGAGCGTGCAGATCAACGAATAAGGAAATTATTTAAGGAATTGCACGTGTTGTGAAGAAATAAGGAAACATATGCTGGCAAGGAAACACGGATCATGGAAACGAAGTCAGCAAAGGCAACTTGGAGAAAAGGAAAATATCCAAGATTTTGTTTACAGAAAAGAAAAGTATTCAGGATGTTGAATATTTCATAAAACTAAGTTTTCCATTTCCGAAGAGAGAGCTCGTGGAGTTCTAGGGTTTTGAGATTCTTAGTAGTATAAATAAGGTCTGAAGGGTTGGTGTGCCGACCAACACTTATAGCTTATTTGTGAGATTTTGGCTTAGGGGCTTTTCGTTCAAAAGTCTCCTAAGGTGAGTGTTCGTTGATCCTTCTGGTTTTACACAAGGGTGTGTTTCTGACAGAGAACGATCATTGTGTAGACTTGATTGTCGGATTTAAACAAAGGGTAGGCTTAGGGTTGAATAAATTTCGAATTCAAGTGTATATTCTTGTAGAGGTTATCTTTGAATAAAATCTAGTAAGTGTTTGACTTGACGCATTCCAAGCTGTATTTTGTGGTATTTGGTTATCTGCACTTACAAGTTCCACCTGGGGAACCACCTCTTTTTAGATTAATTTTGGCTGCTTGTTAGAACTGTATGAGTTGTCCTCTGATCTTCTTTCCAAAACACATGAATTTTCATCTTTAGTCTCCATTAATAATATGAATGCTTGCATTGCTTTCTTCTTCTCTTATTGTTATTGGGTCTCTTCCTTATAAAACCAGTTCTAGTAATATTCCCGGGAAAAAAGTCTTAGAAAGAGTTATTTCGTTACCCGTAGGAGTCTTACTAGAAGGAACTTGTAAGGGAGACACCGAAATAACAGGCCGAGATGCATATGGAGCTAAATATTTAGAAGCTTTCATACTTGCAGCCATGAACTTAGTAGAATCTGTTTGAAAGGGTTGTACCGGATCTTTAAAATCAAAAACTATACCCTTTCCTTTGTCCAAAGTACTTAGTGATTATTGTTTGAGGTTGCAGCAAGAGAAATTTCCTTTTTCGATCTTTATCAGAATCTAAATCTTGTTAAGTTTTCTTGAGACGTGCTTCTTTTACTTTTTTTGAAGTTTCATCTTAAGAAAGCAAATATAGTCGCATTTGATCCAGAATTGCTGCAACTATTTTTGGTTTTCCATAAATTGCATCAATACCCACTTGTGCTTCATCAAGAACACCAAGCAAAGGATCACCAGGTTGAAGAACCAGAGAAGTTTGATGAAACGGAGAAGGTTGATGAATATTTGAAGAAGAAGGAGTCATAGAGACTTGATTCTACAGATGAGGGAAATTGCGCGATCATGAGTTAAACGTTGACAACAATAACATCTGCGTCTGATTCTTTCAAACTCATGACTTATTGTCACTTTTTCTCCATGAGGGAGTTCAATGATTCGGATACGGCGAACAGGCTTGGACACATGAAAGTATACTCTTGCACGAATATACTATGTGAGCACTCTTCATCAAAAGCCACAGTCGAAACACGTTCAATAACTTCAGCCAAATCATTAAGTTTTTTTCACAATAGAAGTTTACCGGCATGTTTCTAATTCTGATCCAGACATGTAGAAAATTCAAGTAGTCAGGAGGAGGAAATTCCATCCAACGATCAATGACTATAGACTCAGTCCAGACTGAAATCTCCAAGATACGATTGAGATCCTCCTCATACTTTAAAATAATTTGAAATCGATCACGAGAGAGGACGACTCCCCGAACCCGATTATAAACACCACATTGTCTAGGCATATCAAAGATGATATCAGATATATTATGTTTATCTGTATTTAGAAGCCTATCCAGAAGACTAAGACAATTCCGTTCTGTAGAACGGTAGCTCTCATTCACAGGAATTTGAAGAGGTTCTTCATCCTCTTCCAGTGTAAGACCACCGATATCCATGTTAATACTTAAATCCATTGAGATAACAATGAAATTGAAGAGAAATTTCAGACAATTTGATCGGCAGATTAAAGAATCTCAAACATGCAAGACTCTAGAAAAGAAAGGAAAGACTTTATTCTAATGAGAGAGGGTTGAGCGTTTTTCTCTTTTGTGTAGTTTAGTTTAAATGTCTCTATTGGAACGACGGTCTATTTCTCCCTAAACTTTACCTATCTCAA
>OVAU01000373.1:0-21638 GCA_900406315.1 Biscutella laevigata subsp. laevigata | reverse complement strand
AGCTCACTTATTTGTAACCTTGTCTTATTATATAAGATAGAAGCAATATCGACTGTCAAAAAATTTAAAGAGAAANCTTGTCTTATTATATAAGATAGAAGCAATATCGACTGTCAAAAAATTTAAAGAGAAAATTTTATTGTGAATATATAGATTTGAATTATTGAAATGACATGGTTAGAAATATATAAAAAAATTATTTTGTCTCATTAAGTGAAATGGTTCAATATGACTTTTTTAAGTAGATAAACCCTATTTTAACATAATAGATTTTGATGTATTATATAGAACTTCGATGGATTTTGTTGTAACGTGATTTAAATGTATTTTGATTAATTAATATTAGTTTATAATTGCTAAAAACTGATTTTATTAGTTAACTATAATTGTATCCGCATTACATGCGGGATGATGTGTTTTTAAATTATAATGTTATAATATTTTAATTTTATAGAAAATTATATTAAAAAATTAAATGTGTGATTAATAATTATTAATAAATAATTGTTTGAAAATTTATTTAGTTAAATTTATTTAATTTTATAATGTTTTGTTTTGAAAATAATATTGATATTAGTTATATATTGAACTTGGATCATGATTTTATCCGTTAATTAACCCGCTTGACCATTGTATTGAGATAAAAGTTTAACTGTTTTTTTATAAAATTTGTTTAAAAACACGTTTCTAGCTAAAAATAGAAATCTAATATTATTATAATTTGATTTACTGTTATATTTATTAGATTTTTATGTACAAATTTTTGTAATAAAAAACCTCAAATTATATTTTATTATATTTGTCTTAGAAAAAATTTCAAACTGAAACTTTATATATTTGTTGGCTAAAAAGATAATATTTATTTGTTATTATTTTTTTGTTAGATTTATATATATCTTGAAAAAATTATAATAAAGTTCAGTTTCTATATTTATTTAAATTTTATTATAATCTGTTTTATGAAAATTTCGAAATTTATTTGAATTTATAAACGTTTTGAAATATTAAAATATTATTGTATTTGTTTTTTAGATTTATCTGGAGAAAAGTTTATACTTTTTTATTTATTTCTATTTAAAACATTTTAGATTTATTTTGATAAAATCTCCAATTATCAATTTAAATCATATTTATTTCAATTTTATCCGAAGTTTTTAGTTTTGTTCTTTAAATTAATTTTTCGAATGACATATAATATATATTTTAATGATATTAATTTATATTCATAAAAGTGATTCTAAAATAATATTGTAGATATGTAAAATATATATAAGAAGATAAAATTATGTATAACATAATTATTATATACTAAAACTTATATTTAAATTATTTTAGTTAGTAATGTTTGGATAAAAATGTGGATATCTTTTATTTTTTCATAATAGATATGTGTTGACAAAAAATATGTATAATTTAGGATATAATAAATTATATTTTGATTTAGGTGTAGGTTAAAAATATTAATATATACGAGAGATAAAATTATGTAGATCATAATTATCATATACTAAAAGTTATATTTAAATTATAGTAATTATACAATATATTATACTAAAAATATAAATTGAATATTTTGAAATTTGAAAAGAGAGATAAATTAGGATCTTGTTGAAAAGGATAAATCTAATATTAAAATTACTGGATTTTTAAAATTATTTTAAAATTCGTTTTTAAATTATAAAAATATATTTAAAATTAAAAATATATTTAAAATTCGTTTTTAAATAATATATTGTGAGAAAATATTTAATTTTCAATAAAAATATACATATATTTCGAGTTTTACCCTTAATGAAAATTACATTGATTTCCAATTATATCATTAATGAATATTTTTATTTTGTTCTTAAAATTATTTTTGTCTAATGGCATATCATGTAATATTTTAATGATTTAAAAGTTATTTTCTTAAAAGTGATTATGAAATAATACTATAGAGATATGTTTACATAAATTTTAGTTATTATTGTGTATAAAACTAATACTAAAAATGTATTTTAGTTCAATTGTACACTAAAGTTGAACTAGCGTAGTGCGGACATTTTTTTTAAACTAATCTTAATAGTTAACATTTTTAATTTTAAAAATATAAGTGTTATAATATCTACAATGCTATCAAGTGATTCAAAATTATTTGATTGTAACAAATACCTTTTAGATATTTTTTAGAATCATATATAATTTAAAAAGATATTTGATAAATCGAATTTTGTTATGGACTAGAAAAACTGGTAAGTTAATATAGTATAGGGGTAGAAATGTGTCAAACCAATCTCAGGTGGTGACAACACACTAGTTTTGTAATGTTAATTAGCTAAGTCTAGGTCGAATCGATAGGGTATGTTTGTCACAAACAATCCTACTCTAAACTAGAAAATGAAATAAGCAATGCAAAAAAAGTCAACTAAAAGTCAACGAGATCGAAAAAATCTAAATTCAGAAATTAAAGCAAGCATATGGACAGTGAAATCGAAATGGGCAATCAATTGATAGCTAATGATGTTCAATTTCACAATTCAGGTTTGTCTTATGTCTAAGAATCTCATATTTAAGTTAGTTCACTCTCGTGATAAAAACCTCCTTCCTAGTTATGAAATCTAAACATCCCTTGGAAGAATTCAGAATTATGAAGCAATTCATTCAATTTCATGCATCAATCTATTAATCCTTAAACAATCATTTGGAAAGCATCAATAAACAACATAATTAGTTGGTTGGGGAATTTCATCGAACACCTTCCAGATGTGAAATTCCCTAGGTTCATAGATAAGGTAATCAATCAAATTTAGGCATTAAACACAATAATCATGGAGAAGACGCTATTATAATCAGTCCTAAACATCACTAACAATCAAAATCAGTCCAGATCTAACCCTAATCTATAGGCTATGGACACTAATCATACATCATGAACAAAACACTTTGAAAGTTTTTGATTTGAGAAATGAAAACAGAGAATAGAAATGCAAAATCAGACAAAGACAAGGATTGAGAGAAATAATTGCAATAGAATCAAATAGTTTTAACAAGATCTCTAGAGAGAATTACAAGATGAAAAAAAAAGAAAAAATTAGGAATAAAACTTAGAATAAGACTTGTTGTCCTGAAAGGGTTTTTTTGTACCTTTATATACTTAGGCAAAAACAACAAGGGAAATGACTTGATTTGTTCTAAAATGCGGGATGTGTATTGATCGGTACATGTGACCGGTATGGTCTTGCCATCTGCGTCTGGGGTGAGGACCGGTCAGTGCACCAGTGAGGATCCTGACCGGTCAGTGCACCAGTGAGGATCCTGACCGGTTTAAGCTTCCTGATGTTCTCGCTCTTCTGTCCCGGTGTATGGCACCGGTCTGATGCGTGACCGGTATGATTCACCCGTGTGTCTTCTTGTGGGGCACCGGTCAGTAGTACCGACCTAGGTTGACCGGTACCTGCTTCAGGATTCGAGACTTATCCCATTTTTCTTTAAAAATGCTTCTTTTGATCCATTCTTCAGCTTAAGTTCAACTTCATAACTGAAATGTCAAATGCAATGCAAATGCTACCTGAAGGAGTCTAAATGCATCCTACTCTAATGCAAAATGCATGAAAACAAATGATCAAAACCGTTAAAAACATTGTACATCAACTCCTCCAAACTTATCATTTGTTTGCCCTCAAGCAAATCAAAGTTTTAGACAAGGGTCGATGTTTGAAAAACAAGAACCAAAGATAGATCATTCTCAACCTAGCATCAGTACTCATCTCATCATCCAAGCATCATCACAATCCATTATTATTACTAAGCGAAAGCGGTCTACTTAACTAGTTTAGATTGCTTTCCTACATTCTTTAGCAAAGAGTGAAACATGATCAAGACACACAATGGTTTCAATTGGTTCGGATTAATGGGGACTCTAGTTCAGAAGAGAAGGTTTCAATCAAGGCATGAATGTGAGTTGTAATTTTGTTTCTTTCGCGGAGTGAAAAAATTATAGCAAAATCAGGAAAGCCAAAGAGCAATGAGGCATACAATATTGAACATATATATTCCCCCCCCCCCCCCCCCAATACATCTACCTAATTATATTATTTAAACCCTTTTTCTTCACCATTTTTCTTTTCTTTTTGACCTAGAGATTTTTTTTCTTAAAACTAGACTCATTCTTTTTATCTAACTCCAAGACTTTTCTCTTTTCATTTTCATTCTTTTTCTTTGTTTCTTGTTTTTTTCTTTTCTTTGGTCTTACTCTATTTGGAGCATACTTTTCTTTTCTATTCTAGAGTCTAATAAGCTTTTGCTTCTTTTATTCTATCCTTTTTCATCCGTTTCATTCCCTTTGGTGTTTCTATTTTTTTCTACCCATTCTTTTCTTTCTCTTTTCAAGCTTTTCCATATCAAACTCATAATTTCAAGTCTAGTTCTACCCATAACCAAATCGAAATTAAGCCCTAGAGCTATCCAAGCTTTTCTCTTCATTCATTACATTCACAAACATCATAAGCTACCTAAATAGATGTTCTCTATTGTCGTTCTTTATACTTTCAGGTTTTTGCAAAATCACAATCACTAAAATAAATAAAGAGAGCTCACAAAAGTGTTTTGGCCAATAGTGCAAAAGAGTTAGAGGGAATCATTCTAAGAATGAGAATGACAGAATTGAGCTAAATGTGTTTAGGTCTAAAGTGCTCAGATTCGTGCTTGAATATAGAAAATACCATGAATCACCAGTGCAACCAAGATCATGCTAATTAGAATTTAG
The DNA here is from genome assembly GCA_900406315.1 of Biscutella laevigata subsp. laevigata. Lineage (NCBI taxonomy): Eukaryota > Viridiplantae > Streptophyta > Magnoliopsida > Brassicales > Brassicaceae > Biscutella > Biscutella laevigata. Next base: position 16,894 of record OVAU01000373.1, on the reverse strand, counting down.
GATTAGACTCATATCAAGATGAAAGCAACCTTAGGCTAACAACCTTCTCATTCCTTACAACCTAGCCTTTTAAACATCATGATCCAATGCTATGAACTTCAAGACTTTTCAAGACTATCAGGTGATCATGATTACAATTCTCAGGTTCTTTAGTTTAATGCATCATATATAGAGTCAATCCTAAAGCTAAAATGCAATGCAAACTAGCTCCAAAAGTTCGAAAGAAAGCAATGCAAATTTGAAAATTTTCAATTTTACTGTAAAATGTAATGACTGTAAAATATAATGACTCGATCATAAAACAAAACTGCAAATATCATCAGATAAGAGGTGGCTCCGCCCTGAAACTTAAATCACACAGTCTATGTGTGTCCAAATTGGAGAAAGAAACTGAAATAAAGATAATGAAAAATGAATGTTTATTTACTAGGATTGGAGTGCGTACCTACATGAAGCATGTTGTAGGATCATGGTGTACCTGAGCAATCAGTCTTGTCATTTCATCACCTGAGCTAACAATTTCAATACCAAATGATCCCAATTGTTATTGCCAAAGTAATAAAAATATAAAGGAAAATCAAAGCATAAAATTAAAAAGGATAACATGGGATTTTCTCCCAAATGGGCTTGTTTAACGTCTGTGAGCTTGACGTTCTTTCTTTCCTCATTGAGATTGAGGTGGCTCTAAAAGACAGAAGGTATCTCCTTTGTTTGTACTCTCATTCACCATGTATGGCTTTAGTCGATGACCATTTACTACAAACTCCCTTCCATCCTTGTTCCATAAGACTATTGCTCCATAGGGGCACGCTTCTTTAACTGTAAATGGACCTGACCATCGTGATTTGAGTTTTCCAGGGAAAAGTTTCATCCTAGAGTTGAACAGTAACACTAAATCGCTTTCATTGAATTCTTTATAATGATTTTTCTTATCATGGAAGGCTTTGGTGTGTTCCTTGTAAATCCTAGAACTGTCATAGGCTTGAAGCCTAATTTCACCAATTCCTCTAGTTGCATTTCTTGTCTTTCCTTAGCAGATTTCACGTTGAAGTTCAAAAGCTTTACAACCCATTATGCCTTGTACTCAAGCTCTACTGGCAAATGACATGCTTTTCCATATAACATGTTGAAAGGTGTGGTGCCAAGAGGAGTCTTGAAAGTTGTCGTATAAGCCCACAAGGCATAGTCCAATTTCGAGGACCAGCCTTTTTGACTCACACCCACTGTTTTCTCAAGTATGACCTTGATTTGCCTATTAGAGAGCTCGACTTGACCACTTGTTTGAGGATGGTATAGTTTAGCTACCTTATGCTTGACACCATGCTTCTTTCGTAAGCTCTCAAACACTTTGTTGATGAAGTGTGATCCACCATCACTGATTACTATCTATGGGGTTCCAAACCTCGGAATGATCACACTCTTGAACATCTTCAGAATGACCTTAGCATCGTTAGTAGGGCTGGCAATAGCCTCAACCCATTTAGACACATAGTCTACTGCGACCAATATGAACTTATTTCCATAAGAAGATGAAAAAGGGCCCATGAAATTGATTCCCCAAACATCTAACATCTCGACTTCCCTTATCGGGTTTTGGGGCATCTCATTCCTCTTACTTATATTCCCCTTTCTTTGGCAGGATTCGCATCGTTCAATGAACGGAAGAGTATCCCTGAACATTGTCGGCCACCAGAATCCTGCTTGGAGGACATTCGAGACTGTTTTGAAGGTGGCAAAGTGACCTCCATAGGTCGACCCATGACAATGTGTCAGGATTCCTTCTTCTTCTTCCTCTGCCACAAATCTCCGGTACAAACCATCTTTACCTAAAGTATATAAATACGGTTCGTCCCAGCAAAACCTCTTTACATCTTTCAAGAACTTCTTTTTATGATACCCTTCTAGTGTTGGCGGGTCGATTCCACATTCCAAGTAGTTCACGATGCCTGCATACCAAGGTTCATTTACCCCTACTACTGACATTACACCCACTTTAAACCCAACGCCCGTAGGTTGCATAACAATGTCGATAGTGTTCAGCAACATCAGTTGTTCCTACTAGAGAGGTGATCCGCTACACTATTTTCGAACCCCTTTTTGTCCTTAATATCCAGATTGAAATCTTGGAGTAAGAAGATCCATCTAAACAACCTTGGTTTGACATCTTTCTTAGCTAGTAGATGTCTCAGCGCAACATGGTCTGTGAAAACTATCACTTTAGATCCCACTAAGTACGACCTGAACTTCTCAAAAGCGAAGACAATCGCCAACAACTCATTCTCAGTTGTAGCATACTTAATCTGAGTTTCATCCAATGTCTTGCTCGCATAGTAGATAACGTGAAGTTTCTTATCTTTCCTTTGACCTAGGACTGCTCCCACTGTGTACTCACTTGCATCACACATTATTTCAAAAGGGAGAGTCCAATCTGGTGGTTGCACAATCGGTGCACTTATCAACTCCTACTTGATCCTGTTGAAGGCAAGCATGCATTCATCATCGAAATAAAAGTTGATCTCCTTGCAGAGCAACCTAGTAAGGGGTCTAGCAATCTTTGAAAAGTCCTTGATGAATCTTCTGTAGAAGCCTGCATGTCCCAAGAAACTTTGGATTCCTTTAACCGAATTTGGGGGTCCTAGATTAATCATTACTTATATCTTGGTCTTGTCAACCTTAGTCCCCTTTTCAGATATCTTGTGACCCAACACTATGCCATCCCTGACCATGAAATGATATTTCTCCCATTTCAATACCAGATTGGTCTCTTCACAACGCTTGAGTACCCTAGAAGACAAACACGAAACAAAAGAAGAACCATGCATAAAAAAATCATCCATGAAGACTTCTACTACATCTTCGATCAAATCAGAGAAAATAGACATCATGCATCTTTGTAAAGTGGTTGGTTCATTACATAACTCAAACGGCATCCTTCGATATGCAAAGGTACCATAAGGGCATGTTAATGTGATTTTCTCTTGGTCATATGGGTGAATGAGGATTTAGAAGAATCCAGAATACCCATCTAGGAAGCAGTATAATGGATGATTTTATAATCTTTCTAAAATTTGGTAAATGAAGGGGAGAGGGAAATGATATTTACTTGTTGCAGCATTCAGTTTTCTATAGTTGATACACATCCTGTGTCCAGCGATAGTTCTGGTAAGGATCAACTCGTCATTATCATTCTTAATAAAAGTGATCACACCTTTCTTTGGAACATCATGCAAAAGAGAGATCCAATTGCTGTTTGAAATTGGGTAAATGATTCCAGCATCTAAGAGTTTAAGATTTTCTTTTTAACTACCTCTTTTAAATTAAGATTCAACCTTCTTTGATGTTCAATTGATGACATGGATTCATTTTCTAGATGGATTCTATGCATGCACAAAGATGGAGAAATTCCCTCAATATCATCTAGTGAATAACTTATAGCCTTCCTAAAACGTTTTAACTCTCTAACCAGACAATCAATTTCATTATCAGTTAATTGATCATTTACAATTATTGGATAAGTGGAGTTCGTTCCCAGGAAAACATATCTGAGCCCCTTAGGAAGGGTTTTCAGTTCAAGTTTAGGCGTCTTTAGCTCGCTCTAATCGTCCTCAATATTTGATTTTACCAAGCTTGTATTGTTCTCATATTTCGAAGCAAGTGTGGCAATCTCTTCGAATTCAGTACCTTCAAGGAGGGCCTTGTGAGAGTCTAGTCTCTTCTGCATGTTTGATAAGTAGGATTTTTGCTATGGGTTAACAATTCCCACTATCAGTGTAGTTTAGGGTAAGTAAGATGTTGAACCAACTCAGGTGGTGATAGCGTACTAGTCCTATGATGGATTTAGCTAAGTCTAGGCGGAATCGATAGGTAAGGTTTATCACGAACGATCTTATCGAAAATACTAAATGAAATAATCAAAGAAATAAATGAGATCGAAGGAAATATAAATTCAAAATAATAAAACAAACATATGGACCGGGGCAATCAAATTGGGCAGTTTATTTTCATGCTAGATAATGGTTCAATTCACGCAATAAGCTTATCTTATGTCTACGAATTTCTAATGTAAATTAACTCACTCCCTTGCTGAAAACCCTTTCCTAATCATGCAGCTACACAATCTCTTGACAATTAAACACAATCAAGAAGCATTAAATACAATTCTATGATAAACAACCTATTAATCTAAAACTATCCCTTAGATATAGTTAATAGGCAACAATAGCATAGTTCATGAATTAAATCAAACAGCTTTTGAGCAGAAATATTCCTAAGATCTAGGTCAGGTTCGCAAAGCCTAATCTAGCATTAAGATCATGAAATTGAAGAAGAAATAAATCAGATTCAGCCCTAAACCATTATAGCAATTCAATCCTACCCTTTTCTAACCCTAATCCATAGTTATAATTAGATGCTACTCACTAATCATGCCTAGAACACTTTGATAGCTTCTAGACATGATTTATGATTCAAAATCGAACGATGAACAGTAACGCGTGAACAGTAAGCGATGAACAATGCACGATGAATAGTAACTGAAAGAAATAGTAATCAAAAGAAGAAAAGCTCAATAGATAAATCAAAGTTACAGAAAGTTCCTAAGAGAAGAGAGAAAAACTAAAAAAGAATAGAGGATGAAAAATGAGCCTAAAAACGAGGCTATGGTTTTAGTTTGCTTGGTTCTTATTTATAGTGAGCCAAAAATTACAAAATAAAAACCTAAAAGGTCCAAAACTCGGGGTCTAGTGCCAGTCAAAATGACCGGTACCATGATCGGTATGGGCTTCGTGAAGTGAACCGGTCAGGTGTACCATTCTGGTTGACTGGTACGATCCTCCAGTTTTTGATACTTGGGCCGAATTGCTGCTTTTTCGCTCCTTTTGGCTTAATTCTTGTTCAACTCCAATTCTACACTTGAAATGTCAAATGATATGCAAATGCAACATAAATGACTCTAAATGCATCCTAATCTAATAAAAAGTGCATGAAAACGAATGCTAAAAACAACTAAAAACACAGTACATCAATGTTCCCAATCTGAATCTCAAAAACTTCATCTTGACTCCTTTCGCCATTTAGAGCTTTTTGCAAAACGTCTTCTTGAGAAAAATCCTATATGTATTCATCAGTGAGGTCGTCGATGACATCTATGCTGAAGATTTCAGCAGACATGGATGGTTTCTTCAAGACTTCTTTCATATCATATTGCTGAATATGATCCTTCCCTATGTGGAGGTCGATTTTTCCCTTCTTGACATCAATGATTGCTCCTGCTGTAACTAAGAATGGTTGGCCAAGAATGAGGGGATCTTTCGGCTCCTCTTCCATCTCTAGGATGATAAAGTCAGTTGGTACTTCTGCGTTCCCAAGCATGATTGGTAAGTCTTCAAGAATTCCAACTGGGATCTTTACGGACCTGTCTGCTAGCACAATTTGGATCCTGCAAGGTTTAAAGACAGTGAATCCCAATTTTTTGGCAATAGAGTAAGGCATAACACTAACACTAGCTCCTAAATCACATAGACATTTATCAAATTTAAATGGTCTTAAAGCAAGGGATAGTGAAACTCCTTGGGTCTTCCATTTTGGAAGGCGCATTGGATGTCTGAATGATTGCATTATATTCCTTGGTGAGGACTATCATTCCTTCTAGGTCCTTAAGCTTCTTTTTCACTGCATCCTTAAGGAACTTGTTGTAGTGAGGGACGAGCATGAATGCATCTATGAGTGACATGGCAATTTGAACCTCTTTCATTTGCTCTTCAAACTGAGACTGATACTTCTCCATGAGCTTAACTTTATGTCGTCCCAAAAAAGGTAGTTTGGGTTCATAGGAGGTGGTTCATAAACCGGTGCTTTGGGTGCAGGTTCCTCCTCAACAATGGCTTTTTCTTTAGCCTTTTTGTTGACTAGATCCTTAGCCTTTTTGTTAACTAGATCCTTAGCCTTGCGTGTTTCTTCTATATCTTCCTCAGTTTCCTCATCAATTTTCTCAGAACTTTCATCACGAATCTCCTCTACATCATCCTCTTCCTCTATNCCCCCCCCCCCCCCCCCCAACCACCTTGTTTCCCATTGTCAACGATGGGAGTTCTTAGGGGCAAAGCCTTACCACTACGAAGTGTGATGGCATGCACATATTCAGGTGTAGTAGAGAGATTCGGTTTTGGTGTAACTTTTGAAGATTTGAGCTCACTTATCTCTTAGTCCAATGTCTGCATATGATAGGCCAATTGCTCGAATTTGGCGTTTAAAGTGTTGTAAGAATCATCAACCTTCTCGTTAATCTCCTTCTGAAATGCACTTAATTTTTGTTCTGGTCGTTGTTGACCTTCAAGAAGCTGCATGAACAATTGATTTGTAGTTTCTGTTGGCGTGGGGGTGGTGCATGCGGGAGGATGAGTCTGTTGTTGGTAGTAGATCGGTGGTGGTGGTGGTTGTCGGTATTGATTGAGTAGGGCGTCAATGTAGGGTGGTGGGGGCGGCATATATGTTCTCTAGTAATAAGGCATGTGAAGACCTAAATATTGAATGTCCTCTTGTGTCATAGTTGGTTGTGTACCCTTTAGTTCATTGATACAATGTACCGCTGTATGCGCTGCGGTAGGTTCAAGATATGGATGAGCATAACCCTCATTGTAGGCGTAGTCACTCTGAGCCATACTTACGATGACCTTATAACCTTCGTCATAGTTTTTGTCGAAGAAGTTGTCTAAGTTTGCAGTATGCAACATCATCTTGTAGTGTCTCAAAAGACCTTTGTGAAATTTGTTGAGTAATGTCTCTGGAGGAAAACCATGGTGAGGGAACTGACGAATGTATCCTTTGAAATGAGTCCAAGTCTCATATAGTGATTATGTATTCAGCTGAGAAAAAGTGGAGATGTCAGTTCTTATCTTGGTTGTCCTTGATGTCAGAAAAAACTGATAAGAATGCTTGCTTGCAGTCGTTCCAGGTAAGAATGGAATTGGGGGAGAGATTCCTTTCCCAATTGCGAGCAACTCCAGTTAGAGAGAAAGGGAACAACCGAAGTTTGTAAGCGTCCTCAATGATGTTTTCCATCTTGACTATCTGACAAATTCGATCGAAATAGTCCAAATGTTCCAAAGGATTCTCATATTGAAACCCGTGGAATTGGTTGTCCATAACCAATTTCAGCTAACTGTCTTTGATCTCAAAGTTTGGAGCATCCACAAGAGGAGCTCTAATTCTTGATCGATCACCATGCACGGTTGGCTTGTTGGTGTCGCCGATTTTGCGAATAAGATGATCTGCCATGAGAAGTGTTGTACCTGAAATTTGAGACAGGTAAATGGAATTATTAGTAACTATAAAATTAAAAACATAGTCCCTAGAAAACACAAAGAACTAATGGCTATCATTATCACCCAATATGGCAACGACGCCAATTGATAAATCAAATTTTGCTATGGACTAGCAAAATTGGTAAGTCAATGTAGTATAGGGGAAGAGATGTGTCGAACTAACCTCAGGTGGTGACAACGCACTAGTTCTGTGATGCTAATTATCTAAGGTTAGGTGGAATCGATAGGCTAAATTTGTCACGAACAATCCTACTCTACATTAGAAAATGAAATAAGCAATGCAAGGAAAGTCAACTAAAAGTCAACGAGATCGAATAAATGTAAGTTCGGAAATTAAAACAAGCATATGGACCATGGCAATAGAAATGGGCAGTACATTGATAACTAGTGATGTTCAATTTTACAATTCAGGTTTGTTTTATGTCTAAGAATCTCAATTTTAAGTTAGTTCACTCCCGTGATAAAAACTCTTTTCCTAATTATGAAATCTAAACAATCCCTTGGAAGAATTCAGAATTAGGAAGCAATTCATTCAATCTATTAATCCTTAAACAATCCCTTGGAAATGATCAATAAACAACATAATTATTAAGGATAAACCTAGAAATATATGTAATTTTTATTAAGGGTAAAACTGGAAATACATGTTTAATTGAGTATTGAAGATTTTTTTTTTAAATACATATTTAAGAAATTTAAATAATTCTAAATAAATATATCTATTAAATAAAGTGATTTAAAAAAAAAAAAAAATCAAATTATTTGAATATTTGATTTATCTTTTTCAACAAGATATGTATTTTAAACCATCATCAAAAAATATATTTTAATATTTATCAAAGATTTATCTATTTATATTTCTAAATAAAATGTTTAAAATTATTGGAAAATATATATTTATATTAAAAATTATATTTATATAGATAATTTTAATTAAAATGTTAGATTCTAATCGACAACTATTATATAAAAACTACTATAAACTAAAACATTTTTAAAAAAAAATTATACAAAATTATATTATTTTAATATTTGATTTATCTTTTTCAACATGATACATATTTTAAAAATTCTCAAAAAATATTTTACAATTTATCAAAAATTATTTACTTAAATTTTCTAGATTCTAAATAAAATATTTGTTTTTTAAATTTAGATAATTCAAAATATAAATATTTGATTCAAATCAGATTATAGTCAACAACTCTTATACAAAAACTACTATAAATAAATTCTTTTAAATTATTAAAATTAAATTATTTTAATATTTTATTTACTTTTTTTAACCAAACATATTTTTAAAAATATTATAAGAAAATATTGTAACATTTATCAAATATTTATCCTTTTATATTTATTAGATTCTAAAAAAAATATTTAATTATTTAATTTCGTCTGAATTAATTATTGAATATAAATAAAAATATTTAAATACATAATATATTGGATTAAAATATACATTTTAATGAATATAAGATATTTACTAAAAATATCTTTAAAAAGTATCATATTACTTAAGAAAGTAATAAAGATGAATCATTTATACAAATAAACTAATATGTTTTGAAGTTAGAATTGCAAGGCAGAAGTATGATTTCTTCGCCCTCTAAAATCTACAATTTTACTTTTTAAAATAATTTTGTTTTATATAGAAAATATAATTATTAAATATTTAGATTTAACATTAAAAGAAAAATATTTAAATATTTAATTTCAATTGAATTTGTTATATATAATTTCAGTTTTTCAATAGATATGATATAAAATAAAATAAAAATATGGAAATATTTGAACTTGAACAAAACTAATTAGTATATAAATTACATGTTTCTATAACTGAGTTCAAAACATATAAAATGTGTACTCAGATCACATTTATTTTCATTATGTTATCATATTCTTATTTCTTAATTTTAATCTTATAAAAAAAATTATCTAATATAAAATACTTTATTTATGAAAAAAGTCATATTGTCTATTTTGTAATTATAAGGCATGAATTAATTCTATAACTAAGTAAATATCTTCACACCCCAAAAAATATATTTTCAACACTAAAAATTAAAACAACATCGAAATAAAAATTACTTGTGTATAACGCGGGTCAAAATAAATTATTTTATAAAATACTATAGCATCACAACAATTATTATAAATATTATAAACTCAAACGAATTTTAAAAAATAATAAAAAAACATTTAACTTTAATCAAATATTTTGTTTATACTGACTAAAATATTTTAAAATCTGTTTAATTATAGAATATTACAAATCAAATATTTTATTGTTGACAACTATTATAAATACTATAAACCTGAGATATTTTTTAAAAAATATCATAAAAAATTATTTAATTTTTATTAAAGAACTATCTCTTTAGATTTTTAGGTTTAAAATAAAATATTTTTAAAAATAATATACAGATAATTCCAAATTAAGTATTAATTTAAATAATATATTTTCAAAAATAGATTTAAATTTTTTAACCGACAATCATCACATATTTAAATTATCACCAAATAAATTTTGTATAATAAATCTTAATAAAATAAATAAAAACATAACCCCACGTATAATGCGAGTTAAAATAATATCTCTTTTGGAGAAAAATAAAGGTAAGTTAAATGTTGTTATAATTAATAATTTAATTTTATCACAATAATAGTTTGTTTCTTATAAAAGTAATAATTATACATAAAAATATCTTGAAATCCCAGATAAAACAATGTGTTTGTTTTTCTTAAATTTTGTCTTCGAAATACATTAAAACTATATTTTTATCTATGTCATGCGCGAAATTGAATATTAAAAAGTTTATTATAAATTTATAAAATAAAAATTTTAAATCATATATATATATCATATTATAAAATACTTTTTGTTTATAATATTTGTAATATTAATCTTTTATTTGATTTTGTAATAATTTATAACAATGACATATGATGTAACCAATCTAGTAATTTAATATGTTTTTGGTTGTGGTATAAGAAGTCATCTGGTAATTTAGTGTGATGTTTTTAGAATACTTCTCAATTAAATAATTAGGGATAAATTAGAATTTTAGATTACGCATAATTAAAAAAAAATGATCTGTCTAAAATTTGAATATTTTTATTTGTTAAGTTGAATTATGTGTATGTTCCTTTGGGAAACTGAAACTCCAACCTAATAAGTGGTGTCTTTTGAGGTCTATCCAAAAACAATTTTGTTTGAACATAATTTAACTAAATTTTTTATTTAAATTCAGATTAGCAATCTATTCTCTTCGATCAGTTCGATCCACCAAACTAATCAAAATATACTAAATTATAGCTAATACTAACGAAATCAGGCCAATTTTATCTGAATCCAATTTCTAAATAAAATTATCTAAATTAATTAGTTCTGTGCAAAAAAAAGTTTGTCAACCAGTTTTATTCAACTTTTATTTTTTCAACCCAACCAGTTTTATTTCCATTTAAACTGAGGAAAATAGGTTGAACAAAAAAAAACAGAGGAAAATAGAAAATTAGGTAATTGCGGTACAACTTCAAATATTGTGTTGTGTCTATGAAGAAAAATTAGAAAAAAAAGAAATAAAACAAACGAAAAATAGACCGGTTCGATTCGGTTTAACCAGAAATCGCAACGCTACTACAGTTTGTCAGCTGGTCCAAAGTTCCGAGGGACCAGAGCGGAGAGACAGATAGAGATAGCCAAAAGCCGACGACGATTCGATTCGAAGACAGTATGACTCTGCAAAGCTTTCTGAAAACCTTAAAGACAACCAAACGAACTTATCCATGTTCTGTCTACAAGCTCCTCGTCTATTCTTCCTCTATAAACCAAAGTCTTGATACACCGAAAACCCAACTCTCCGATCTCAATCTCTCCACACTTTGCCGTCTGTTATCCGACCCAGACATCAAATCCTGGAAATGCGTCTCTCTCTTCCGGTTCATCATCGAAAACCCTTCTCTTTTCTCTTTTCAGCCTGATCTCAAGACTCATTTGTCTCTGACTTTCCGCGTTTTGTCGGAGAGGAAGTTCTCAGATGCGCAGAAACTCTTGAAATCTGTGGCCATTAATGAAATTCTCACGTACCCTTTTCGTGCCATCGCTGCCTCTAGCGTTGTTGATGAATGTGGTTGTGAGAAGAAAGTCGTTGCGAGGTTCTTTAATTCTATGCTAATGGTCTATTCAAACAATGGGAAATTTGACGAAGTGGTTGAGGTTTTTGAGTATATGAAGAACAAAGAGGTTAAGATTGATGAAAAGACTTGTACTTTGCATCTATTAAATCTCAAAAAAGTTGCTCAGATGGAATTAGCTAATGATTTCTTTCGTCTAATGATTGAGTCGGGTATAGATGTATCTGTGTACTCTTTGACGGTTATGGTTTCCGCATTGTGTTGCAATGGAGAGGTAACGAGAGCAAGAGAGTTAGTGGAGGAGATGTCGTTGGTCAAAGGGATTAAGCCTAATATCGTTACATTTAAGTCGATGATAGATTGTTGTGTTAAAAGATGGAATTTTGAAGAGTTGGATTTGATTTGTAAGTTAAAGGAGAAGGAAAGTGTGGCGCTTGATCTCGATACTTACAAGATTTTGATCGACGGGTTCACTAGTTATGGCAAGCTAGAAGAAGCAGAGAGGTTAGTATCTACAATGCACGATAAGAAGCTTAGAGTGGAAACTTATCTGTATAATTTGATCATGAATGGGTACTCTCGTTTCGGACAATTAGAGAAAGCATTTGAGCTACACAGAAAGATGAGTTCTCGAGGTGTTACTCCAAACAGGGATACGTATTGGACATTGATGAATGGGCTCTGCAAAGCAGGGAAAGTGGGTGAAGCGATAGCATTGTTGAACGAGTTGCAAGTAAATGAGTTTGAGATTGATGAAGCAATGTATATTACATTGACTGAAGGGTGTTGCAGAGCAGGATTGATAGATAAATCTTTGGAAGTGGTGGCTGAGATGATGAGGGAAGGATTCATTCCCGATGCTCCAACATTTGAAAGGTTAGCTGTTGCGTTGTTTGAACTAAACCGGGAAGAGGCAGCAATGATGGTTACATTCGTGGTTAAGAGTGGCATCAAACCAAAATCTTATTCTGATTTGGTCCAAAATGAAGATGTGGTCGTGGGAGAGAAAAACTTATCTACTGTCTTGTTATGTAAAGACTGAAATGACACACCTTTGCTATACCGAGTTAAAAATACTAAAAGTGTTTTTGAGGGTAAGCTGGCTCAACTAATACACAACTGTTTTTAAGGATGGTGATGTCCACAAAATTGGTTCTGTTCCTCCACCACATACAAATGTTTTATACATTCTTGAGAAGATTAATGGTATCAGTTTATTGACGAGTATTAGTGGGATGTAATGATGAAGAATAGCAAAGAGGATGGTTTCATGTCCAAGTCCAATAATGATGAATTTGAAAGGTAATGGTGATGAAGGAAAAAAGATGGAAAGGAACGATGGGAGGGACGTGAGTTTGATTTAAGTCCATGTTGCTGAGTCTTCCATAATAATCGAAAGAACATCTAAGGAGAGTGGTTGAAGATTGAAGTCGGGGGCTCCTATCTTGGAACATGAGAAACAAGGTTGCAGAGTCTAAAGGATGAATGACTATAGCTATTTATATTTACGCTATACCAACTTATTACATAGAGAGTATTTGAGAAATCTTTCTTCAGTTATATGTATGTTTTAATGTCCCAAATTTTCTTGCAAAAAGATTATCCATATTGACTGTTCTTCTCTTAGCAGGTCCAGTGGTAGAGATCTTTATGAAATAGCAAATGTTTTTGCATAGGTCACTTTGTCTGTGTTGATAAATGGTATGGTCCTACATAATTGATTATGGAATGAAATGGCAACTTCAGGGATCATACCTGTGGTTGGAGTGAAGAAGGGTATTTGATATCTCGAGGAAAAGAGGGTTCCTGTTAAAGCACCGGTACTAATCTCTCGACATATTTCCCAATGCTCGTCCCACTTCTCAAACGTGAGCAAATACATCACTTTTGTATGAAATGAAGGGAAGACTTGGAAGATGTTAGAACCGAAAATTAACAGAAATTTCCACATTTTTTATGTCACTTCTACTTCCTTATATGTAAGACATAAATTACTGCTCAAGGAACTATTCAACTCGTGTTGAATAATTGATGGTCAATAATCTTGCGACATGTGTGCCAATCGGGTGAGGGGAGAGGTTTTTGTAGAGATAATGGACATTTGTCTACGTGTGATTGACTCGAGAGATTTTTTGGGAGTTTTAGACCTTGTTTTGGTAACATGGATCCAAATAATAAACACTCAAATTTCTTGTAATAATTCTTTTTACTATCCTTTTTTTTTGTCAACAATTCTTTTTACTATCCAAATCCAAATAATTTTTTTTTCCAAAATCAATTTCCCAACCAAACACGTCCCCAAAATATGATAAATTATGGTTTTGCACCAAATTTTGTCATACCTTCCGTTGTTCCAAATTATCGTTCATATCATGGATCGATGATGTCGTATCCATCTCAACCATTTGAATTTCCAGAATTTTCAACACAAATGGATCTTGGTGGAATGAGCGGAGCTAATGAAGTCACTCCTATTAAAGAGGATCTGACTCCTAACCAGAAGAAAAATCTCAGATGGACCACTAATCAAAACATAGTGTTACTCGGTGGGTGGATTAAATATGAAACTAACATCGTCGTTGGAAAAAACCAAAAGGCTGAAACATTTTGGGGCAAAATTTTTGATTACTGTAATGAGCATTGCTCGTTTCATCCTCCGCGCGATGGATCTTCATGCATAAACCATTATAACTACATAAATAAAATATTGGGCAAATGGGTTGGCGCTTATGATAAAGCTAAGCGTATGCAACAAAGCGGGTGATCGGAGAATGATGTATTGGCTAAAGCGCAAGAATTATACTCAAGTGATACGAGTAGTCAGTTTAATTTAATGTTACAATGGCAAGCTATTCGTGATCAACCTGTTATGATAGTTTAGGAAATATTGGGTCTGGAAGCAGTGACTATAAGAGAGCCCACGAGAGTGATGCATGCGATTCAAACTATGTCGGATCCAACGTTCGTCCAATGGGAAGGGATGCAGCAGAAAAAAAAAAGTAAAAAGAAAAGCAAAGAACCAACACTGGAAGTTGTCAACGAAGAGTGGAACGATTGGAAACAATACAAGGAGAAAGAGTTGGAGCGGTTGGACAAAATAGCCATGAGACAAGAGGAAGCAAACCAATTGATGAAAGAAAAGAATCAAACCAAGAAGATGAAGATGTTTATGAAATTTATTGATAAAGAGCATCTCGATGATCGAGGCAAAGAGCTATTGGAAAAGTTGACTCGTGATCTGTTTGGAAATTAAAGATTAATTTTATGCTTTCATAATGTTTGTTTGTAGTTTTATGCTTTAATAATGTGTGTTTGTAATTTTCTGCTTTAGTAATGTTTGTTTGTAATTTTATGTTTTAATAATGTAATCTGTGACTTTTGTATTTTAATGTGAAAAATTCAATTATTATCTACAAACTATGTAAATATTATATTTATTTGAAGTTCGTCGATTTCAACCACTCAATTTTGAATAGGAGTCTTAGTTTTTTTGTAATTTTATGTTTTGATAATGTATGTTTAGAACTTTATGTTTTAATAATGTAACCCGTGATTTTTGGATTTTAATATGTGAATCCAATCCTTATCTATAAACTTTGTAAATTTAATATTTGTTTGAAATCCGTCGATATCAACCACTCAAATTCTAATAAATAGAGACTTAGTTTTCCATTGATGTATCAATATCACCAATATCAAAAATCTCACCTTACTAAAAAAATATCAATGGATCCTTCAAAATTTCCTTTTGATGTTGAAGCATACAAAAAGGCGTTTGAAATTTAAGAGAAGTATATCATCAACCGGTTTAGAGAACAACTAAACAAAATAGAGGAAGACTATGCACCTCAGAGCAAGACAAAATACTTCAACAGGGATCATGTACCGGCAGACCAATGATTGATAGACAACTACTTTTCCGATCAACCTACATATGATGATGCAATGTTTCGTCGGCGGTTCCGAATGCGAAAACATGTTTTCCTTCGCATCGTTGCAGACCTATCAAATAGAGACAACTACTTTACACAAAGATCTAATGCTGCTAATAAAGAAGGTACATCTTCATTAGCAAAATGTACCACGACCATGCGAATGTTAGCTTTGGAGTCCTTGCGTAGATTTTGTAAAGGAATCGTACAATCGTATGAACAAGTGTATCTCAGAGCTCCAACTCAAGATGACCTACAAATAATTTTTCATGTTAGTGAGATGCGTGGTTTTCCGGGGATGATTGGAAGTATTGATTGCATGCACTGGGAATGGAAAAATTGTCCTACAGCGTGGGAAGGTCAATTCACTCGGTGGAGATAAAGGAACCACCACTGTTATTCTTGAAGCGGTTGCATCTCATGATCTAAGGATTAGGCAGGCTTTTTTTGGATGTCCTGGCACATTGAATGATATCAACGTACTAGACTGTTCACTAATGTTCGATGATGTTGAGCAGGGAAATACTCCAAGAGTGAAATTTTTTGTTAACCAACGTCCATATGATATGGCACATTATCTAGCTTACGGCATTTATCTTTCTTATCCAACTTTCATCAAATCAATCAAACTTCCTCAGAGTGAACCAAACAAATTTTTGCACAACATCATGAGGCGTGTTGCAAGGATATCGAACGTGCATTTGTAGTGTTACAGACTCGATTTAAAATCATACATGAACCAGCTCGCATGTGGGACATAACCGATTTGGCAATCATCATGAGGACATGTATTATATTGCATAATATGATTGTTGAAGACGAACGAGATACATATGCTCAAAACTGAACAGATTATGACCAATCTGAGGAAAGTGGGTCTAGTACACCGCAACCATTCTCGACTGAGGTACTACCAACATTTGCAAATCATGTACGTGTTAAATCAGAGTTGCGTAATTCAAATGTATATCATGAATTGCAATCAGATCTAGTCAAACACATATGGACAAATTTCGGAATGTTTCGTAATTAAAATGTTGTAATTTAAAATGTTTGTTGCTTTTGAGTTGAGTTTATTGTATTATTTAAGTTTATGTGTTATATATGTAATTTTTTATGCTTATGAATATAATGTGTTGTATTTATGTTTATTGTTAAATTATTTATTTAATAATAAATTTATGATTTTTTTTATTTTTGAGAATATATTTATAAAAAAACTAGAAAAATAAAGAAATATTATTTAAAAAAAAATAGATATTGTTTTTATAATTTAAAATCAATAGCTAAACTATTATAATATATTATTACAAATATATAAAACAGAAAAAATATTAATATATGAAATAAAATGTTGGGGTAAAGTATTGAATTTATTAAACAAATAATAAATGTTGAATAATGATGTGGAAAAAAAAATAAGGTGGAATAAAAAAGAGGGTGTCGAAAGTTGAAACTATTGTAAACTAGGGAAAGACCCGCGCGTTGCGCAAGATTAGTAAAAAA
>OVAU01000372.1:0-21661 GCA_900406315.1 Biscutella laevigata subsp. laevigata | reverse complement strand
AAATTAGGTTTGCCCATTATTGATTATTGTAACAATATGAACTTTTTATGAGTGTTAATTCTTTATACACACTCTGATTTACAATATGATGTGATGTGATGTGTAGAGAATTATGTAGAAGTTAAGTATATAATTTAGTTTCTTTGAACTAGTTATGATTTTTTAATATAAGTCAAGAATATAGCAAAATATTTTCCTTTTCTAACCCATAAAACGTTAGGAAATGTTTCACTCAGAATTTTTTATACCACATTTTCAAATAACTACTAGAAATTGTATCTGCATTATATGCGGGGTAATATATTTTTAAATTATAATTATAATGTTACGATAATTTTAGTTTATAAAAAACTATATTTTAAAAATTAAGATGTGATTAATAAATAATTTTCCATAAATTTATTTAATTTTTAATGTTTTAGTTCGAATAAAATAATAATATTAGTTATATATTAAATTTGAATCATGATTTTACCTGTTGATTAACTTGTTTGACCATTGTTTGACCATTGTATTTTAGATTTATCTAGAGAAAATTTAATATAACAATTAAAAATCTAAACTGAATATTGTGAAATTTAAAAAAAGAGGTAAATTAGATATCTTGTTGAAAAAGATAAATCAAATAATAAAATAGTTTGATTTTTAAGATTTGTTTTTAAATTTTTTTGGTTTTTAAATTTGTTTTTAAAATTAATTTTCAATTAAAATTTTATATACATATTTTCAGTTTTACCCTTAATGAAAATTACACATATTTCCAATTTTATCTTTGATGAATATATTTATTTTGTTCTTTAAGTTATTTTTTTCAATGGCATATATTAAAATTATATTCATAAAAATGATTCTGAAATAATACTATAGAAATTTTTTTCAGTTTGAATTAGTAACTTTTTTTACCAATTTCTTTAGAATAATTTAAAGATTTTTAAATGAATTGAAATTATATATTATCGGTAACCAAATCTAAGCAAATTGATATAAATAACATAAATTTAAATAAATGAAAATAAATTTAAAATAGTAATAAATTTACAAGTCGAATGAAATCAATAAAAAATAGATCGTATTTCAAATAATTATTTTTAAAATTAAAAATTTTTAGTTTTCTTTCGAGAAATTAATCATTTACTCTCTCTTGTTTTCTTTAATTTTGTGGGTCAAATTTTCCGAATAACTTTTCTTCCTCTTGTGGATCGAAGCTATAAAATATTCGTTTCTTTGAAACAAGAAGATACTCTTCACAAAGAAAAAAAAAAAAAAAAAAATCCTTTTTGGAGAAAATATTTGGTTGGAATTAGTGAACTCCAACTTTTACGCGTTTTTCTTCTCTTCTTGATTCCTTAGCAAGAAATCTTCTGCGCTTTTACTCGACACTAGTTGAAACCGATTAACCTGGGACCTTCCCGGAGATGGTTTCGTTTGCGGGTTTCGCCTTCGTATTTGGTGTTTTGCTTGGGATTCTTGCCATTGTAACGGTTGAAGTTGTAGCGTTTCTGTATCTTCTAAAGCGATTGAATCGGAAACGGAATCGGCAGGAATCGAATGCAATCTCTGATCCAGCACTCAAAGATTCTGATTCTCGTCAGTCAATTGATTTCAGTCTTAACAAACAGGTAACCAATGGTGTGCCGCTTTAGTTTTAGGGATTTTCTACTTTCTTGCTAGTTCCACACTGAACATTGACTTTCTTGCATTCGATATCGCAATGAAACCTCCCGAGTATCTTACGCTGAATGAGATAATCCCTAGTTTACTAATTTTATTCGAGCTTCACTTATTTGCCGATAAGATAAATAAATGTGGTCTGCTCTAGTGAAAATTTTGATCATTTTGTTTAAAATCTCAGGGAGCGATATGGATCTTGGAGTTGGATGATAGTTTAAAGGATTGGATGAAAGAAAAATTACCAAAAGAGCAAAAGAAGAAGAAAGAACTCTTGGAGGTACATCCACTTAGGAGATTTGCTCGTATCAAAGACCATAAATTGATCTTGTTAGGTTCAGATGGCACTCAGACTGCTATTACTTTGAAAGGTTGCTCTGTTGAGGCTGTTTCAGGGTCTGCACTCCCCACAAGAAAATGGTACTTAATCTTCCGAGATTTCCGGAAGTTAATTTGCCAAACCATTCAGGATTAAGCTCATTTATGTTCTAACAAGTGAACATACAAAGTTCGTTGGTACTTTTCATAACCCTTTTCTTTAATGTTTTCTTAGGGCCAAAAGATTTCCTATCCGAATAGAAAGCAAAACTTCAGTCTTGTACAATGGAAACAGTTTGTTTTACATATATCTCGAGACTTCTTGGGAGAAGGAGTCATGGTGTAAAGCTCTTCGTCTTGCTGCTTGCGAGTCTCAGGAAAGGTTTATTTGGTCCACCAAACTGAAAGACGATTTCCGAAACTATGTGGCTTCTCTTAATGCTGCATATCCTTCCTTTATGAAACCATCAGCTGGGTTTAATCTTGACTCATTGGAAAAAGGGATTAAATTGGATTCTTCATCAAAGGTTCGTTCACTCTGGAAGAAATTTTCAAAAAAGTGCTCAACTAAAGTGACTTCAAACCGTCCTTACCAAGATTCAAAATCTACTGGTAGCTCTGGAAAGAGCATTCCAGCATGGAAGGTGCGAGATAACATCCCTGAGGAAACTGATGTCCAAGTCCTTTCACGTTCTTGGAGCCATTCCAGTCATGCTTCGGATTTAGATTCAGAAGACAAGTTTTTTGCTGACGAAGGAACATTGGGATGGAACTTACTAATTTCCCGACTGTTTTTTGATGTTAAACGGAACACAGCGCTGAAGAATTTAGTGCACGAACGAATCCAGGTCTGTTCCGTGAATACAAAAGCTTTCACTAGATCAGGATTTTGGTTGCGCTTATTTTTTATATAGCTTTTTCTGCTTTTAACAGCGGGTGTTATCCAGCATGAGGATTCCCAGCTACATAGGTGAATTAATCTGCTGTGATGTAGACATCGGAAAGCTCCCACCTTATATACATGGTACAAGGATTCTTCCAATGGACATGAATGGTGTGTGGGCGTTCGAACTAGATATTGAATACATTGGTGGTGCTGGACTTGAAGTTGAAACTCGGGTTGATGCCCGAGAGGAAGATCTGCAAAAAGGCATAGCTGAAGGAAAATTGCACCAAAATTCTGCTGGGGATGTTCCCCCAGATATTCTTGAGGGTCTCGTAGATTTTGAAAAGCAATTAGGTGTCTCCGGAAGAACTGTTAGTTCACAAGATGTGAAAAATGTTGGAAGCGATAAAGCTGGTTAGTCCAGTATTTGTTAATCGTTTATGTATCCATATAATCATTTTGCTTGTGATCTTACACAATGCTTATAATCAATATTGTTTCAAGGACGGTAAACTAGATTGATTTTAATATATGCAGACGAATCTAAGGGATCAAAAGGTACAAAAGTAGCTCCAAACAGTGGATCCAAGTGGAAGACTATTCTGAAGAACATCGCTGAGCAAGTTTCCCAGGTCGTTACTCGTATTTCTGCAATCTTGATAAGTCAGTTTACATTGCTTGTTGCGTTCTTGGTTCCACCTTGTAACGTGGCGTGATTAATAGGATTTGAAAGCAGAATTAGGAGCAGTTTTTTCTTATCTCTTGTAGTATCTTAGACTATCTCTGTTTGTAAAACTGCAGGTCCCAATTACTTTGTCAATAGGGGTGTCTTTGCTTCGAGGGACACTGCGCATACAGTTGAAGCCGCCTCCATCTGATCAACTATGGGTTGGCTTCACAAGCATGCCTGATATTGAATTCGACCTTGTCTCTGCTGTTGGTGATCGCAAAATCACAAACAGTCGTGTTGCTATGTTCTTGATCAACCGGTTCAAGGTCAGCTCTGACTCCTCTTTTGTTCCTGCATGAGTTTGAACTAACATAAGACTCGATCACATTGTGCAGACGGCGATACAAGATGTGATGGTGCTCCCCAACTGTGAAAACATAACCATTCCGTGGATGACAGCTGAAAAAGATGATTGGGTGGAGCGCAGAGTTGCTCCATTTATGTGGTTGAATCAAGAGACCAGTCATAACGAAGCTGCAGAAGCAAACTCTAAAGATGACAAGGCGCCAAACCCTGAAAAAGTTGAGAAAACTGACGAGGTTCCCGAGAAGCCAAGAATTGAGAAAGAAGCTGTTTCAGCTAATTCCGCAGCTCCTGTGGTAGAGAGCGACAAATCCTTGGAAGAACTCAAGACTCCGCTGCTTCCCAGCAGCGAAAAACACGATACAGTGGCAAGAGGAGGCAATGCCGGCGATAGTATTCCGCGTGGTCTTCAATCACCGTCGATGTCAACCATTTCAAGCGAAGAGGATGATTCAAATGTGAAGGGAAAGAAAATGGGAACAGCAAAGGCGAGGATGTTTGACTTTAAGAAGAAAGTTGGGGAGAAGTTCGAAGAGAAGAAGCGTCACGTTGAGGAAAAAAGTAGACAAATTGTCGAAAAGATGAGAGGTCCTTCTTGACACACACACGAACGTTTTCCTTTCCATGTTTCAGACCAAAAAAAAAAACTGATACGAGAAGAAAGTAGAGTAGGTGATAGGGTACTGTTACTTGTATTCATGTTTGGTAAAAATATCAAAAGCATTCATTCATCTTTCTTCTTTATTATTACAACAAACATAAAAGTAGCATCAAACAAAGATTCTATGCAAATCATTCCCACCAAAAGAGCTTAAACAAGAGCAAAAGCAACGATATTAAGGAACATCCCATCTAGTAATCTTCAGGTGCCAAGGGCTGGTGCGTGTGATGCGTAGGTGGCTCAGTGGGTATAACCATGTACTCATATATAAGAGCTGCTAAAGCGCCTCCAATGAATGGCCCGACCCAATAGATCCAGTGGTCATCCCATCTCCATCCCACCAATGCTGGACCAAAGGCTCTTGCTGGATTCATTGACGCCCCAGAGAATGGTCCACCCACCAAGATATTTGCCCCAACTATGAGTCCAATTGCGAGCGGCGCTATTATCCCGAGGCTTCCACGTTTTGGATCGATCAAAGTCGAATACACGACGTAGACTAAGCCAAATGTTAAGATGATCTCTAATACAAGTCCATTTACTGCTCCAACACCTGATGCCAAACGGAAACCTACCGGTCTCTGCATCAACACAAAACTATTTCTAAGTCTTACTTGATATGTGTTAATACTAGCTAGCTCACATATATATGATGTTAATCAGTATTACCATGCCGTTTGTGGAGAGCCTTAACAAGAGACAAGCGAGGACGGCTCCAAGAAGCTGAGCAATCCAGTAGTAGATGGCACGGATCGCAGAAATTCTGCCCCCAATAAGAGCACCAAAAGTGACGGCCGGGTTTACGTGTCCACCAGAGACATTGATGGCTGCTGAGACAGCAGCGAACAAAGCAAATGCATGAGCTAACGCAACCAAAACTAGTCCTCCTGGGGTGTTTGTGCCTGAAAGAGCCGCATGATCCCAATACAGCTTATCTGACAAAACACAAATAGAGAAAGGACATAATAGTCATGTAAGTCTGATAACAACATGCAAGACGACTGTAAAGTATGGAAGAATCAGAAGGGTACGTGTACGAACCGAGAGAGAGGATAGAGCCTTCAGCTGCAAAGACGAATACAAAAGTGGAGAGGAATTCAGCTAAAGTGGCTCTACCGGAGTCAGGATGTGTAGCCTCATCGGCTCTACCGAAACCGTACGATCTACGAGCTGATGTTGCCATTGATAATAACACTCGAAGTTAACAATGAAGAGATATATAAAAGGGGAAGAGGGAGAGAGACAGAGAGAGTTAAAAGAAGCGAGTCGAAATAGAAGGGGACAGATGTGAGACTTGAGTGTCTTGAGATGGACACGTAGCTTTAAATTGCATGCAATTACTTAACCAGTACTTCTTAGAGGTGCGTGTTCGTGTATATCTTTGATTTCCATCTGCCTTCTTATCTTCTCTTGCTTAGTTTTTTTGGACGAACCTTAGGGTTCAATCCATATATATATATATATATATTTACATATATGCGCGTCGTCTGCGTGTTTATGTCCATATGTTCAGTATGTGTAATGTTGCTATGCATGCATGTGTGCCAAGTAGATAAACAAGTACCCACTTTTCTACTTATTTTAGCTGTAGGAAGCATTGAAACTCCACGGATCATAAGACAACATCACAAACAACTAAATTACATTATCATTTAGTATTATTCTATTAAAACTCTAGTAAATATACAAAGTTGGAAAACCAAAAACAAAGTTCAAAAACAACTAAATTACATCAGAATTGAGTGATTAGTTCGACGTAATATTCTTGTTGATTTTCCAGGTTGGAATTCGGTAAATAACTACGAGTACGCGGAGCTCGGCCGTATATGTGTTTTGTGGGATCCGGCTGTAAATATTACGGTAAAGCATAAGTCGGATCAATCGATCACGTGCAAGGTTTCTATTCCTTCTTCTCACTTGGATTATGTGGTCACCTTTATCTACGCTAGAAATGATCAGATTCGAAGGAGAATCCTTTGGGAAGATATTGTTGCTCTTTCAAGAAACAGCGACATTCTCAACTCACCTTGGCTCATTGTTGGAGACTTTAACCAAACTATTGATCCTTCAGAGTCCTCTTCTCTTAGTAACCGTATCACGTCAGGCATGGTCGAGTTAAGAGACTGCCTACATTCTGCGGATATTTCGGATCTCTCTTTTCGAGGAAACAGATTTACTTGGTGCAATAATCAGCAGGATTCTCTTATTGCAAAGAAGCTTGATCGAGCTTTAATTAACGAACATTGGTTGAAGCGTTTTCCTTCTTCTTATGCTGAGTTTGACGCCCCAGGATGCTCGGATCACTGCCCTATCTGGATCAATTTAGGTCAACCTAATCATCACATGTTTCGATCTTTCAGATTCTCTAATATGATTATTGGCCTTCCGGATTTTCTTCAGAAAATAAAAGAAACTTGGGATAATGCGGGGGTTTCAGGCACTGCTCAGTACGTGTTCACTAAAAAGCTTTCATCCCTTAAGAGCATATGCCGCAAGATGACTCAAGATAATTACTCCCAGATTGAAAAGAGGGTTTCGCAAGCTGCTGCAGATCTTGCAACAACCCAGAACAAGCTCCTCCTCGATCCGACTATTGGTAATATGGCTGCTGAGAAACTCGCTCATGCCCATTGGCTGGAACTAGCAAAAGCAGAGGAGACCTATCTCCTTCAGAGGTCCCGGATTAATTGGCTATCGATGGGTGATGCTAATTCGAGGTTCTATCATCGGTTTGTCGCGGCACGGCGTGCCACTGCTCAGATGCACTACCTCTTGGATGAAACAGGCAACAAAATTGAGGATCCTTGCAAGTTACAGGACCACTGCGTCGATTATTTCAGAGGAATTATAGGGGTTAAGCCTCCTAATCTGAATCCCTCTGATCTTGCTCTCATCTCGTCTTTGACTACGTTCAAATATTGTGATACTGATATGAGAGAGATGATGAGCAGTCAAGTTACAGCTGAAGAGATTAAATCTGCTCTTCTAAGCCTTCCGAATAATAAAGCAGCAGGTCCGGACGGATTCAACGCAGAATTTTATAGAGCCTCCTGGAATATTATTGGTCCTGATTTAACGGCTTCGATTCAAGAATTCTTTAGGAATGGTAAGATGCTTAAACAGTGGAATGCTACTAACATTGTGTTAATTCCCAAAAGAGTTGGAGCGGATAGAATTACCGAGTTCAGACCTATATCTTGTTGTAACGTCTCATACAAGCTGATTTCAAAGATCTTGGCTAGGAGACTTCAGCAAGTGCTTCCTAAGATGATCTCTCCTGCTCAGTCAGCGTTTATTAAAGATCGTCTTTTGGTTGAAAACGTCCTTTTGGCCACTGAATTAGTCCATGGGTTCCATCTGAAGAATATAACCAGACGAGGATTGTTAAAGGTCGATTTGAGGAAAGCATTCGACACTGTTAATTGGGATTTCTTGATTCAGGTCCTTAAGGCGGCTAATTTTCCGGAAGTGTTTATTTCTTGGATTTATCAATGCGTCAGAACAGCTACCTTCTATGTGATGGTGAATGGTCATCCGTGCGGTTTTTTTAAAGGCTATCGTGGACTTAGGCAGGGGGATTCACTCTCTCCATCACTCTTTGTCATAGCAATGGAGGTTTTTGCAAATCTTCTAACCCGTAAGTATGAGATGGGTAGGATTGGCTATCATCCTAAGTCCAAGAATCCGAAGATTACCCATTTAGCGTTTGCGGATGACGTAATGCTTTTCTATGATGGTCGCCCTAGCTCGCTTGCTGAAATCACCAGTACTCTTATCGAGTTTGAGAATCTATCTGGTTTGGCCATGAATAAGCAGAAATCTGCTCTATACTTAGCGGGAGTGAACCAGGTGGAAACGGATGATTCACTGAGCCTTGGGTTCCAATCAGGTTCATTTCCCTTCCGGTATTTGGGATTACCCTTACAGAGTAAGAAGCTCAAGTTCAAGGATTATTCTCCCCTGCTAGATTCGATCAAATCCCGCTTCAACAATTGGTCCCTAAAGCTTCTTTCATTCTCGGGCAGACTTCAGCTAATTACCTCGGTAATTTATAGTCTAACAAATTTTTGGATGTCAGCTTTCCTATTACCAAGGGCCTGTTTAGCCAAAATTCAGAGCCTTTGCACCAGTTTTCTATGGTCGGGAGACGTCAACAAGCAAGGAGGAGCTAAAGTTTCTTGGAGCTCCATGTGCCTACCGAAAGCAGAGGGGGGTTTAGGGTTACGAAATTTTGTAGTCTGGAACAAAACTCTGCAATTGAAACTTATTTGGCTAATGTTTTCTGGTTCTGCATCGCTATGGGTGGCTTGGAATACAGAGCATAGGCTCCAAAAAGTCAACTTTTGGCTGTCCCAAATCACCAGCTCTCATTCATCAAATTGGAATACGATGCTGCGATTGAGAAGTGAAGCAAAGCGGTTCTTATGGTGTCGGGTAGGAGATGGTAAAACAACGAGCTTCTGGTTTGATAATTGGAGTGGGCATGGTGCTCTTATAGATATCATTGATGGTGTTGTCACGGCTGGAAGTATGGGTCTTCCATTAAATGCTAGAGTGTGTGATGCTCACAATCCACATGGTTGGAAGTTGCCTAGGATGCGCTCTATTACCACTGCTATGAACCGTCTTTCGCCTAATTCTTCAACAACAGCCTCCACCTAATATAACTAAGGGACAGGACTTCTATTATTGGGACCCTAATTTCCAGACTAGATCAAAGTTTAAAGCTAGCATCACCTGGGAGAATCTCCGCCCGGTGGCTGATCTCCAAGACTGGACTCGAGCAATATGGTTCAAGGGTCATATTCCCAGGCATGCTTTCCACTTCTGGATTACAACCTTGGATCGGTTATCTACTAGGTCTCGGATTTTTAGTTGGGGCATCCAAATATCCACATCTTGCTGCTTATGTGGTAACTTCGAAGAGACTAGAGACCATTTGCTACTACACTGTGAGGTTGCGATGAATCTATGGGCATATGCTTTAAGGAGAATGGGCCAGCCAATTCTCCCATTTCATAGTTGGGGTGTCCTCATAACTTGGCTCCTTTCAACAACACCAGGTCTTTCTCAAACTTTGAAGCGTATTGTCTCGCACACAACGGTCTATCTTCTTTGGCAAGAACGGAACAATCGTCTTCATAGAGACTCAAAAAGATCTTCTCAAGCTCTTTGTACTGTCCTTGATCGCTTAATCAGCAATATTCTGTTGGCAAGAAAAGCTCGCAAAAGGTTTTCTTCTCTTCTGCTGGCTTGGTTTGCTTATGATACCTAGCTTGTTTTTCGAGCTCTGTTTACTCTGCTTTATGCTTGGGTCTTGTCTTTTTGGTAGTAACTATCATCCTCTTTGGAGATAGTTGTCTAAGCAGCTTCTCTCTGATGTGTAATCAAACGTTTTTTGTTTAATATATTTGCCTATTTACAAAATATTCTTGTTGATTAAAGCGTTTTATGAAATACGGATTATAATATTTCCCTTGGGGGCTTCTTCAGAGAAGATGCAAATGTTTTTATCAGAAATCTTTCGGAAGAAGGACATGAATCACCTGAACATATCTGTAGATGTAATGCATCTACACCACAGTATATAAAGAAGTTTTGTACAGAACTTCTTGTGAGGAGATTTCAAGTCTGAGCTGCTCTGATGCAGAAGGCTAAACATTATCATTGTAAATAAAAACCAATCTTTTTTTATATAATGAAACAATGTTTGTTTTTGCTTTGAACCAGAGACCCTTGGGCCTCTTCTGGTTTTGGCGGGTTAACAACTGATCAAAAAGTTGAAAAAGCAGGAAAATAGCGGTTTACATAAAGGTTCTCTGCCTCTTCTATCGATATGTTATTGCCATATGTGAATTTTAAAAGTGAAATCTCCGTTGAGTTTGATATCGGAAGGTGACTTCTTCAATCAGTTAGCCCCAGATGCAGCAGCCTCGGCTGCTTTCTTCTTCTCCCTTTTCTTCTTGTTTTTAAGAGCGTTCTTACTCATCTCTCTGTATTAGCACAAGACCATCCATCAACACAAGAGCGATGGTTTCTGTATATATAGCAAGGTAGAGACTTACCCTGCTGAGTTTCCTCCGAGCAACTGCATTTGAAAATCATGAAATTATCAGACATATGGATGTATGTGTAAAGCCAAATGTTCGATTGGAAATGGTAGTAGCCGGGAAGAATCATGACTGCGTGGTCGATAACTAGTAATTAGTATCATTGGAGATCATAGAAAAGTTCTTTTTGAGTACCTCAGCTTGAATGGCAGCTGCGTGCTTAGCATGCGGGGGCCGATATGCAGCTGGTTTTTGTATAGTGGGGTTGGAAGCAACAACTTTCTTCTGAGCTGATCCTTGTCCTAGGATACATAAGGAGAAGAGTTTAATACCAGGATAAGTTTACAAGATTTTCGCACAACCAGACATATGTTTCAAGTCTTCTAAAAAGAGATTTAGACCTTGCGATTTGCCCTCTTCAAGTTTCAGTGATTCAACTGACTTGACAAGTTCACTTATCTCTCCAAACCTGTCCGGAGACTCTGGTTTCCATTCAGCCTGTAGGTACATAACCACGACACTCAAGTTAAATACTATGTAATTATGCTTCTTAAAGCTGCTAAGAGATATACCTGGTACAGCCTCTCAAACATCTTCTTGAAATAACGCTTTCCGTCGTAGTTGAAGATTTTAATCCTTCAGTCGGAACAAAGAGAATTTAGAACACCAAACATTTACATACAATTGAAGCGCAGTATTCATTTACTACTCGCTCTGTCAAATGAACTATGACCAACTGACGCAGAATAAGATACATTAACAAACTCAATAATGTCACAAGAAGTTTCAACATACCCATTGTCAATTTGACGTCTTGGTGCTGTTGAGGCAGTCATGAAATAACGCCCATCCGGAGACCATTCACTTGTTACAGACCACTCAGCTTTGTTACTTCCTAGTTGCTTCTTGCTGACAACATCCCAGAATGCCTGAAATGTATAGTCCAATCAACGAGAAACCATTTAGAGACTCTCATGTTGACATTACAATGTGAATGGCTAACTAAAAATTGAAGGATATCAAGAACAAAAGGGATCGTAAATTACCATATCACCAGGTAAGTTGCCGAATCCAGCTACGCATAAAACTGTGGAACAACGATTGCCATTAACAAAAAGCATGTCGGGTTGCATACTTTATTTAAACAAAATAAAAAAGAAAACAGGAATGGCGAAGAAAATCATACGTCTCCCTTTTGGGTTCCATCGAAGAGTGTTATATGGACCTTCGCCAAGTTCCATCAAGGGTTTGCACTTCTTGTCAAAGATTGTCACACAAGCAGGCATAACTGAAATCGGACTTAAGGATGAACCAGAAACGAATGCCAGAAGGAACATATAGATGTGAAATAAAATAACCTCTTTACACGACAATCATAAGAACACATTAATCCTCAATAAACTCATACTGTCATACATATGTGTCTCTGGTGGCTGGTAGAAAAAGGATACATCCATATACAACTGCAAATTCTGAGCCAGAGAAAGACCATTGAACATCATGAACTGGTCCTTCTTTACCTGTTGAAGCGCCAAAGAGTTAGTACTTTCAAAAATCACAAGAGCAAGAGCCATAAAGCTTAGAAGGAACGTACGTAATGGCACGAGGCCCTCATGTGTGCCATCTATTGTAAGGTAGTGTAGCTTTGTTTCCCCATAATAACTTTGGTTGGTCTTGTCAACATCTGATTGTACAACTACTAGGAGTCCAGTTGAACCATGATTCCAACTAAACTGGACAGAGGAACACCGGAAAAAGCTACGCCTAGCACTTGGCTGACTCTGTGAATCGTTCCCACATCCAAATATCTGGACACTGCCTGGACTCCCCTATACATGTACGAATTAACATGTCAGAGTTGGTTGGAAACAACTAAACACATGATCATCTGCAACTAAAAGAGCAGAGTGCAATAGCCAAGCAATGAAAAGCACCTTTGATTCTGGAACAAACACAGCCACATGGGAAGCTGGTGTTTTGGAAAGCTCAAATGCAGCAACTCCAGGAACCCTGATCCGGGATGTTATTCCTTTCGATAAATCTTTTGGGTCAAAGAATTGGACCTCATTTGTAGCTAACCGGCAAGCAGAGGATTCATCTGGACAGAAGCGAATTGATGGCCTACAGGGAAACCACAGAAACCCCGCGATCACTAATAAGCACAAAAACTATCTATACCCCTACATCGCATATGCAACCATTTTGTGTAATTAAGCACTAAGTGTAGCTTACCATGAGGTTTTAGTTATGGATTTTTGGTAATGACAGTATGCTAGATCTCCTGTCTCAATTTTCCAAAAGGAGACGTTCTTGTCCTGCGGAGTAGAGGGCTTCTGAAATGTCTGAAGATAAGTCCCGCATGGAGATAGATCAGCAGCCATAACATTAGCTATAGTGAACGACCGCACTTCTTTCAAGCTGGTAGAATCATAGATACTTATGATTCCATCTGATTTCATCGCCATAAACTTGGATCCATCGAGGCTGAACTTGGTGTTGGAGCATGAAACTCGTTCAAGCTTGGGAGTGGGTTGACCGTTGCTAAATGGAGGGCCATTCCATACAGAGAAACTTTCAGCTTCTCTAACTGCAAGAAAAGTGACTTTAGAGAATAGAGATTTTAACATAACACTAAAATGAAAGAGTTTCAGAGACATGTACCTAAAATCTCCAACGAGGGTGAAGAACTCATTGCTTACTTGAGAGACCTAATTAATGTATCAACGAAAAGAAGAATCCCATAATTGGTACACTGGCTAGAAGCTAATCCCAATTTACAAATCAAATCAAGTAAAAGCTCTCGAATTCCTACTGAAACCCTCGTCGTTACACATGAGTTACACATGAAAAGCTCTGTAATTTGAACTCTGTTTACACATTAGAGACCTTTTCGTAAGTTACACATGAAAAGCTCTCGAATTCCTACTGAAACCAACGAAAAGCTCTCTAATTTGAACTCAGTTTGCAGATTAGTTACACACGAGTCGCGAGTGAGGAAAGGAAAATCACCAAATTACTTTACTGGATCAAAGAAATACATTACGCTACAAACTGAAGTAACCAACTTTCAGATAACTTCTTCAGGTGAAATTTAAGAATTGGAAAACAATGAATTGAATAAGAGTAAGACACCTGAACGAAGCGATCCAGTAATCGGCGGGCAGAGAAGTCGGTCGCTGTGGTGGCCGGCTTTAGCTCTGATATAATGAAATACCCTAACTTGAAATTTCACCACGCTTTGGAAACCTCTAAGTAAACTAGAGGCTTACCCTAAAATTAAAAGTTAAAAAAAGGTAAAACTCAAAATTTAATAGTAGTTCTCTGCTTCTATCTTCTGTGTGGATTGTTTTTCCCTTCCATCGTCTCTACCAGGTGAATCTCTTTGCGCATTCCATTAAGGTTTTTTCCTTAGAGAATCGTGGCTGTCTTTATGGATTGGTGTTAACTTCTTTTCCGACATTAATATTTGGTCTATCTCGTAGATTGCTCACCATCTGCTCGACGAATTTCCTCAAAGAATCCTAGTTTTTTTTTCTTAGGAAATCTTTAAGTTTTCTCGCAGAACCAACCAGTTACTTTGTACTTGAGCGATCCAAATTTCTTCTTTCGCTCGTTTAATATTTGTTTATATCTGTTACATATTGAATGATTTTCTTAGAAATCTAAGGCTTCCACGCTCCAAGTTTTTCGAATATGGCGGAAGTAAGTCTTGGTATGCTTATAGACATTGTGGACGAGGAATGGATGAGGGACACTCTGCCTGATGATGGTGACCGTTTTTTCTCTTACATTACACCTCAAGATCACTGTATTTCTCGAAGGCCCATTTCATGAGATATAATTGTTGTTTTATTGTTGCAGATCTTCCACTGCCTCCAGTGCTTGCAGTTAGGACTGATGATACTGAAGAAACCAGTATGCCCCTTTCTTTGATTCTCTTTACATAGCTTTGGATTTCGTAGCTCTAAAGTCTTTAGAAACATACTCGTGAATCCAAGTTAACTGCTAGCTATGAATTCACAACGGTGATGCATTATCTGATCCAAGATACTAAACATGCATGTTGAGATGTCACAAGGAACTAATGGAGACAGATACTTAACTTCCTTTGAGAAGCTTGTTTCAGAGAAAATTTTGAGCTTTCAAGACTTTATTCTTCCAAGAGACTGCTCGAGTAATAAAGTAATAATCCTTGGCATCTCCATTATTTCAGATCAGGAAATTCAGCAAGTAGACGGAGAAACTTGGCACGATCTTGCACTGGATACACAGTAAAAGCTTCAGAATACAGTGGAAAGTTTTATAAGAGTCCATCGTCTCTCGTTGTGTATGATAAAAAACAGAACTTGTGGGCTTTGTATGAAGACATAAAAACGTTCTTGCTCTTCTTGTTGTTGGTTGAATAATTTTGCCTGTTGTATATCATGACGTCAGAAATTAACCAATTTGCTGACGTGTTTTGTGTTAGTCCACGTGGTTGTCGAATATTCGTTGTTAACTTTCTCTTTAGGAAGAACAGAAACAAAAAAAAACATTCTGGGCAAGAATATGCTGAGCTTATCACTGAGTAGTCATGTTCCTCCATTGAGGCACTTGCGTCATGAACGAGGACTCTACAAGCTCAGATACCGATCGTCCTCACTCTTTCACCAATTCGTCCGCACTAAGGTTCTTCTCGTTTCTAATTCCTCATATTCTTCTTCTTCACATGGAGGTGTTGCTATTTCGGCTTCTTCGTCTCCTGCCGCAGTTCTGGGATTAAAAGACGAGGACCACTTCGATGAAGAATTACGCCGTCTGTTGGCGTTGGTACCGGAAGTGATACGACGGACACTTGAGGAGCACCCTGAGATTAGTGAACTAATAGAGATTGTGTTGGATTTAGGTCGTAAACCTCTCGCGCGATTCCCTTCTGGAGATTTTGTTATTTCCGACGACGCTGTTAGAGTTCAGGATCTCGAGTTCGCGGTTTCTCAGGTTGGTGAGTCTTGTTTGTTCTTCTTCCTGCTGAAATTTTCGTTGACAAAACAGATATGCCTGCTTAATAAGATGAACTGCTCAGGTTGGAGAGTTTACTAATGACAATCGAGCGGGAATCAGCCGGACGTTGCACCGGATTAGTGCCATAAGGAATCGGAAGGGAGAAATCATTGGCTTAACTTGCCGTGTTGGTCGATCAGTTAGAGGAAGCGCCAATTTGCTGCGTGATCTCGTCCAAGATGGGAATTCTTTGTTGCTTATTGGTCCCCCAGGTGTCGGAAAAACTACAATGATTAGGTTATTGTGTTAATTTTTCCTAGCATGGATCAGCTTCACCCCATGTGAACTCTACTCGTTGTTCCATTTGTCTAATGGCTTTGATACGTACTCATCATTGCTAACTCAGGGAGGTGGCACGAATGCTTGGAAATGACTATGAGAAGAGAGTAATGATTGTTGATACTTCCAATGAGATAGGTGGTGATGGTGATATACCTCATCCAGGGATCGGCAATGCTAGGCGGATGCAAGTCCCTAACTCTGACATACAACACAAGGTTGGTTAGTAGATAGCTGGAACTTTGTTTATTTAGCGCTGTGGGTTTCAACTTACACACGAGAGATTGTCTATATTTCAATCCACTTACCTCCAGGTGCTGATAGAAGCAGTAGAAAACCATATGCCCCAAGTGATTGTGATTGATGAAATTGGAACTAAACTTGAAGCGGTGGCTGCGAGTACAATAGCAGAACGTGGAATCCAGTTAGTCGCCACTGCTCATGGAGCGTCCATAGAGAATTTGATTATGAATCCTTCCTTGGATCTTCTGGTTGGAGGTGTCCAGGTTAGACATGATAAGTTTGCATTCCATTCAAACCCAAAATTGGATTTAAGATAAAGTTTGGAGATTTGAGTTTGATATTATTTTTTATGACAATATCTAACCTATGGTCATTCTGCATATAATTCAATACCAAATTACCAATATGGCATTGCACTTCTCAAGAAATTGGTTATGGTGCTGATGTTTTGTTCCACGCGGATCCCTTGCATCTTGATATCTCTACTTAACAATTAGATGGGGACATAGGAACTGTGTAAACGATTTGAAATGAGTTACATCATGTTGTAGTAGCTCAAATGGTCTGATACTTTTGGAATATTTGAGTTGACTCAGCGTGCAGCATTGTAAAAAAAAAGCAATCTCTAATAGATTATTCTTTCAGAGATATTGATGGACAATGGACACCTTTTGGCAGAGTGTGACT
This sequence comes from Biscutella laevigata subsp. laevigata, assembly GCA_900406315.1. Taxonomy (NCBI): domain Eukaryota; kingdom Viridiplantae; phylum Streptophyta; class Magnoliopsida; order Brassicales; family Brassicaceae; genus Biscutella; species Biscutella laevigata. The sequence continues at coordinate 4,796 of OVAU01000372.1, read as the reverse complement.
CTTGGAGATGAAGAAGCGACCAGAAGAGGTGGCCAGAAGACTGTCCTTGAAAGAAAAGGTCCTCCAACATTTAGCTGTGGTGCAGAAATAGTGTCAAAGACTGAAGTTCGAGTTTATCGTAGTCTTGAAGCAACTGTCGATGCTGTTCTCGCAGGTATAGTCTGTCTTTATTGACTTGGAACTGTTGATAGATACAATTAACAGATACATAAATACAGAAGATATACTGATGCACAACAATTAAAGTCTGGCTTCAGTTAATCTTCTTATTTTGGCTCCTCTGGTGGTTAAAAGGTCGCTTACCAAACGTTGAAATCCGCAAAATAAACTCTCATGGAGTAGAAGTGATTATGGAGAAGGAACTCTTCATCGATGCGGCAAATGTGGACAAGAAAGATGAAGAAGAAACGTTAGATGTTCTGAACCTCACCAACGAGGGAACCATCTCCGAAGTCCTTCCAGCTAAGGAGATTGCTAAAACGGAATCTTCAGAGCAGGAGACACCGATATATCTATATGTCTATGGCGTAAGATTTGAATGAATTTTTGCAGATTCTCTCTTTTTTAAGATGGTTTTTTTACATCAATAATATTCTGATGATATCTCTGTTTATATCCATATTTTAACCCTCAGATTGCAGAATCAACTGTTCTTCAAACAATCAAACAACTTGGGGTGGAAACTGCAGTAGAGTTAACCGACGACATTAGCGTAGCAGAAGCCTTACTTGCATTGCAATCCAAGATTAGGAAGAATCCCCGGATCCAATCATTAGCTAAATCTTACAGTATACCTGTTTATGTAACAAAGGTAAAAAAGAAAAGAAAAATAAAGTACGTCTCGTTCTTCAAGTTATCATATTTCGGCCTTCTTACCAAAAGATATTCTCTTCTTCTTGCAGACTAGTTCTGGCATTCAAGTGGCCAAGGCCATGCGGGCATTACTAACCGATTACGAAGAGGGACTAGGAGAGTTTGGATCAGAAGATCGTCCAAAACCATCAGAAAAAATGGACGCATTAGAGGTTTACCCTAATCGCTAGTTGATAATTACAACAATCAACATCAACATTGTTTTAACCCAGTTCGTGTATATGCAGGAAGCAAGATTAGCGATAGAAAGGATCGTAATACCAAATAAAGAACCAGTCGATTTACTGCCGAGGCCAGCAAAGATAGTGTCTTTCCAAGGAAAACTAGTAAAGAAATACAATTTAAGATCAGAAAGACAATGGAGAGGAGCCGAGATGTATCTACGGATCCTCCCTTATGGTACGGAGGAAGACAGAGAAGACGATGAAGAGGAAGAGAACGAAGGAGAGTTTGAAGAAGAGAACGGAGGAGAGGTTGATGAGTTTGGTTGTGCCACTGGAGAGTCTAATGGTTCACCCTATGGCATCGACAGGTTACCTCTATTGCCTGACTAATTTTATCTGTTCATTACATTATTCTATGTATAACTAATGTGAATGAACAAAAGAAAAATTCTTAAACTATAAAACGTCTATCAGTGATAGGTAAGGGACATGCCGTCCTTAGCTTAGTAAAACAAATAGTTGACTTTACAGAACAACAACTGAAACAATTCTTTTTTGATAAAGAAATTTAGAAAAAGTGATGAGATGTGAGTGTGATTGTGAGTGACTCTGCAATACATATCTAACCGTCATTACAAATATATTTTAGTTTATCTTTCGTTTCAGCGGCGAGCGTGATCCATTTACATACCATTCTGATTGATTTATAATTGATTTATAAGCATAGACACACGCCAATTCTGATTTGTTGATGTGTGGATTTCGAATATGGTTAAGATTTCTATATGTTTTGAAGAGTATTAGGGTTACTTGGATATTTCACATTTCGTTCATTAGGTTCATATCTCTCCAGGTTCGAGTATCGGATTGTACCACTAGATGAACCGTGGTTGGCAACAACTGATGAAGTTGCTCTCTGTCCTGATAGGTAGAATGAAACTATCAATATATTGAATGCTACCTTCAGTTGGCATGTACGCTTAGGCCGTCCCACGATCTGATCACAGGAGAAACTCACGCTTAATTCAACATATCATCCATATGTCACGAACAGATTAATGGATATTACCAAACAAAATATGATCACTTATCATCCTCCCTAGTCCAGACATTTTTTATAGATGGGATTGAATGGAAGAAAAAAGTTTGGATAGAATAAGTTGAGAGTCTGGAGTGCGTTTATGTAAGAATTAAAGTGCCGACCAGAGCAGTGAAGACCGACGTGTGAAGTAGTTAAGTTATACCTTAATAACCTTTTTATTCATCCGACAGGACCGACTACACTTTTCTTCTTTTCTAGTGGTCTTTTTTAGTTATATTATCAAAAAATTTTGACGATTTCATCGATTCAAGAAAGACAACAAGAATATCAAAATTAAGGCCTAAACTAATGTGAATAGAACCTAAATTAAAGTGAATATAGTTTTTTTTTTTTTTTTTTTGTCACTTTGGGCCACAAAGGGGGCTCATTCCTCTAACAAACTCCACACAAAGGGAGTAACCGCGGGTCGAACCCGGAATGTGTCAAGTGCTACGCTCATATATTAACCGGTAGAGCTAAAGTCACTCGACAAGTAAATATAGTTTAAACAAGAGAAACCATAAAGTCGATGGATACATAATAATTCTAGGAAATTAGATCGAAATTCAAGACACAAACCAAACACACCTAAAACAGTACTACAAAAAAGTTAAAAACATTACCAAAACCATGAGAAAAGGTTAGTACCAAAGCAACGTCAATAAAAATCTATTTTATCGAATGTTCTTACTGAAAATAAAATTTTCGCCTTATATATTGACGAAAAGAGAACCTCAAAAAACTTCAAAAAGTTGTTTCAACACTGAGATGACGAAAACGATCCAAAAATACTCAATCCACCTAGAGCAAACAACAGTCTTCTTATATTTAATCTTATTTTGGATCTCATTTCTTTTTATCTACTTTGCTAGCTAGTTGCAAGTAGCTGTATTACATGCAGGCTCTTATATTCAATTATTTATATGTCTTTTTGGTCATTTGTTTAGCTCTTACCTTTCTTTTTTTGTATATATCTCTTCTTGTTACGAGTTTATAACCCATAACTCATCTAAAATACTGTTTATTTCGTTAAATTGAATATACGTGTAGGAAGAGAAGCTATACTTTTTCTACACATTTCCTTTTCTTGACAATTATAGTGTTTTATGTGCTATTAGTCCAACTCGTAAAGTGTTTCAAAAACCATTTAAATATTTTTTAGTGTGGTTAAAATGCTCCACAAACGTATTAAAGATAATTGATTTTATGGTATAGAGATATATGGATATGCTTATTTTATTGACAAAAAAAAAACGCAATTATAGACAAAGGTGGCTGTTTCGAGCACAAAACATATATTATCATTTTATTAAACATGATAAAGGATTTCCTTTTGTCAATGGAAAAGATGCATACTATAAGAATAGTTAAATAATCTAAACCTATATTTCTGAGATAGCATATGAATCAAGTGAATAGGTCTATCGTTTTCGGGAATTTATAAGGTTATAAGTAGTTTAATTTTATGAATTTGGTTCATATATTCTAGATTTTCAGGGTTATGTTTAAAGGTTTTATTTAAATATATTTATTTTGGTCGGGTTTTGATTGGATCCATCTTAATTCAGGCCGAGTTGAATTTAATCAAATACATTAGATCATTTTATTCTACTAAGGTTTAAATATTTTTAATATAGAGTATTATATATATGAAATACCAGTAATTCACAATTTAAATCATACACAAGAATATAAATATAAATTAAAAAAATTAAACATCGAAAATATGTTAAAATTTTAAAATTTAATATTAAACATTTGAGCATTTGAAAATATTAATATATATGGAGTTTAAGTTTCGATTCAGATTTTAGTTGAACTCGAAATAACTTATAAATAAGATCTATTCGAATTCGAATTTAGATTTTTCGTATTGAATTCAGATTTGGATTATTACTCTGATTTTTTCCAAACCCTATTTTCTTAATAAAAAATAAATACAGTAGCTAAATATAGTTAGCATTGATTTTTTTTTGTTCATGTAAACAATATATATATATATATATATATATATATATTGACACACCAGAAATCCATTACACTGCTATCAATTTTCATCAAATTTTCTATTGTCAATTGGGTAAACTAACTGCGTGAGTCGTTTTCGTTGCTCCATAAAAACAATAGAGTACAAGAGAATCTTGAGTATCTAAAGTAGTATCTATACAAAATCACAACTCAACTATACAACCTCTCAGATTCTCGATCGTATATAAAATCTAACATATAATTTTTACCAAATCTTTTGTAATCTAAAAAAATTAGGTAGTACTTCGTCTCTTATGCTATATCTCTTTAGTAGTTGGGGTCCTTGGGGATTGAGCTAATGTTTTATTCACTTTTTTTTTTTTTCCAAAAATGGTCTCGTTGATAACTTTTTAATTATCATAAATAATCTTGAACTTTCTATTAACCAACCTAAACTTAATAGAGGTATTATCTTTGTCTTATATTTAAACTAGGGGCAGACCCGCACGTTGCACGGATTTGAATTTAACTATATTATGTATGTATATTAATTTCTGATTTTAGTTTGGTTTGAATATTGTAAGAGATATTTGTTTTCTGATTTATATATATATATATNTCTGATTTATATATATATATATATATATATATATTAGTAGTAGTTGTTATTTTTAATATATTACACATTAATCATTTCTTGTTCGGATTGT
>OVAU01000371.1:0-21677 GCA_900406315.1 Biscutella laevigata subsp. laevigata | reverse complement strand
TACAACTCCGTGGTCGCTTTTTAACTACTCCAAAGCGACCAGGTATTCGCGCCACATATCCGTGGTCGCTTTACAGACGCCAAAAAACGATCGCGGATATGTGGTCGCTTATTAGCGACCACAAAACGACAACGATTTTTTGTCGCTCAAACGGTGGCTTTGTGGTCGCTATGTGGTTGCTTTTTTGTTGCGACTACGCCCGTGGTCGCTTTTCGTAGTCGCTTTTTCATGTTTTCTTGTAGTGAGATAAGCCATACTCTTTAATCTGGATATTCAAAATAAAGTGGTGGGATAAATACAACCTAAAACGTTGTTCTCTCTCCAACATCCAAAAATATTTTCAAACCACCAAAGAAATTCAAACAACTATTAGAACCGTATCCAAATCCATACCTCTTTTACAACCGAGCCAACTTTCTCAAACAAAAATACCAACACCTGTCCCAAGCCTTGAAAGGCCGGAGAGCCCATCAAAATCGACGAGCTCCTCCAACTCAAGAAAGTCCTCCAAAAAGGGCAAACTCAAGCAGATTCTTGCGGCTATTAGCCGAGAAATGGAATCCTTTGACGACGAGGATATAATGCAAGTAGAAGAAGACGATCCCTACGGTGGCCCACTAGGCCTGGATCCATTTGAAATCGAATATAAAGAAAAGGGTAATCAATACCATGTGCTATTGAATATGTTTCAAACCATATGAAAAATGGAATATTTATTTCTTTCAATATCATGCAGTTGTACCACTTTTCTCTAAATTCAATAGTTTTTTGTTTAGAATAACTTTTGAAATACCATTCACGTTTTTCTTTATTTTCATTGAGTAAAAGTCTTCTTTTATGTATTGTTTGTCAATTTCATATTCTTTTGTTATAACATTTATGGATCTAAAATTTGATGGTGTAGGGGATGTTGGATACCTTTCTTGTTCAGGTTCAGCTATGGGTGCTTTAAATTTAATTGAATGATCTTGTCTGATACTTTGATTTTTTTTTGTCAACTTTTGTGGGCCACAAATGGGCCAGCTCACTAACACAAACTCTCATAAATGAGAGGAGGAAATGCTCTCACGGGGACTCGAAGCCCCGACCTGGTAACAGTGATGCCATGTGTTTTACCACTGGACTAACGTCACTTGTTTCTGATACTTTGATTTACACTTTCTGTTTCCGAATCTGCACTAGACTGGCCAGTACGGTATTCGGAAAAGGAAGCTCTTGAATGATAAGAACTAATTCTAGGTGGAGGAGGTTCTCTGAACAAACTAAATCTTAATAATATTTTCCCATCTCTTTGTTCAATAATTTTTGAAATTTTTCTTTGTTCAAAATTCCTAGGTGGTTGATTAATTTCAATTTTCCATTGTTCTGGGATGGTTATTTCATCCCATCTTAATTGTTTAGGTGCATGGGTAGCTGTTGGAGTATCTTTGCTATGAACGGCTAAAATAGTTGTTTCTCCTTTATCATCTTGTAATAAACATCTTGGATTAAATTCAGAGGTTGATTGTTGAAATAGATTCGATAGAGTAATAGATATCCGTGTCTTTCATTTTGAAATTTCATTTCAGGAAAATGAACATTTAGTGTTAAAGTGTTAAGTATGGTTGGATCATGCAAACTCACTTGAAAATTGGGAGCACAATTAAAATAAACTACTCCATTGCATAAGTTTGATTGGACTGCCCCAAGGAGCGAATCCACAAATTTTAATAAGGTCTTGTCTCTTCATAACATAAGTAGTGGTGAGTCAATCCCAGTTCATGATAAGGGTTTTATAGCGATTTGTATTAAACCAAAATGAATATAATTAAATCCCTTTGGTTTATACTTCTCCAAAGCTAATGAAGATAGTAATTTGATTTCTTCAAATTCATTTTGAAGAGATAGGGTTTGTTCATGTTCTTTTATCGAATAAGCGGTTTTGAAGTCAAAAGTTCCGATTTGATAAATATTTTCTGGACTAATATGTGGTAAATGATTTCTTGAGATTTCTTGATTAAGTAATGTTATTTTTGACATAATTTCTCTTGAATTAATTCTTGATGCAGAAGTTGATACATGTTTAGGTTTAAAGAGTTTTCTAAACGAGGAAGCCATGATTTAATCTAAGCTAAAACTCATTCTAGAAGGAAACTAACCGTTCTTACTTCGACACAATTGCAATTTGCCAACGGTCTTACGGCTTCTTTCGGTCTTGCTGCATGGAACACTACAGCAACAATATCTTTGTAGGAGGGTAGGTTTTAATCTAGAAGGGGTTTTTCGTTTAGTTTAAAATCACTAGAATCTTGTTTCTGAAAACGTTTAAGAAGAAAACTATGCAACAAAATTGCATCGATTTATTTAAAAACGTTTTAAAAACTTTTTGAAGATCGTTTAGCAACTAATACCAGTTGCTTTGATATTCTTGGTACTTTAAGACGCAAAGTATAAATTTTTATGGGGTAATGGCTAGGGTTGGAGGTTGCCTAAATTACGGAGTTTGAGGTGCGGAAGCGCAAGTTTAAAAAGATGAAAGGTGCTAAGGCCTGGATAAAACTTGATATTTTTTATATATCTTAAAACTTTGAAATATAAAGACTTTGATATGAAATTACAAAAGAGAGATTGAAACTTTAAAACAAGAAAACTTGAAAACTTAGAGAGCGATTTTCTTTTAAAGAGAGAGTGTATGAAGCTTGCGTCCTTCTCCTTTGGTGGAAGGGAGTATTTATAGGACAAGTTGTTGATTGGTGCTGACAGATTTCTTATCTTGGTTGAGCACGTGTCGTCTCCTTATTGGTTCCGACATATTTCTTATCTTGAATGATGTAGGATCTTATCTTGAGTAGTAGTTGCATAATTATTTCTCTTGGGTCTTGATTGATTGTTGGAATCTTCGTGTGGGCTCATATGTCGGCCATCGCATCGGGTTTTGCTCGAATATTCTTCTTCGTATACAGATATACTCTGTAGATTATTTTGTAGATACGTCTAGTAACAACGATACATAAATATGAGTAGTAATAATACAGATACATAAATAAGATACAGAGTCTACTAGAATATACTAGGAAAAACAATATACAATACTAAGCACACCTCAAATGACCCAAAACTAGAACCTAACACGAAAGCACCTAACACACACAAGCTTAGACACGTCACATGACTCTTTATTAAGTTAAAGATAGGAATCTACCCTTTACTGATAGGAGATCAACCAAAAGCCCTTTTCAACTCTCTCGGGTCCTTCAAGTGACTCTCTATTTTTCTATCCATTTAACCTCTCTATTCTTTTTATTCAAACTGGCCATTAGCCAAATTCATTTTATTCTTTTTTTTATTGGTTATTAATCACTCCCACAATTCTTTTTGGGTATCATTTTATTATATTTTCAAATCGACCACCTAATTCTTCTCTTTTTCTTTTCTTTTCTCTTTTTGTTTCTTTTTATCTTTTTTATTTTCTTTTCCTTTGATTGATTATCGACAATTCTTCTTGAGCATATCAACCAAGAAAAGAGAGGGGGATCATCAGGTTCACTTGCACGCTTCCACAATACTTCCTTGTGCATATCAACCAAGAACAGAGAGAGGGGGATCATCGGGTTCAATTGCACGCATTTAGGGTACCTAATTGAGGATTTAGACTAGTGGTCTCAAACCTATTGACAAGGATCCTGAAAAGTAGAGCCAATTCAAGCGCTAAAAACAGTCACATGGAAAGTCTACCTAAGATGCTTCGGTCTAATGACAATCCTTATTGCCTTAAGCTACTAAAACCATTTATACTAACTTAAGAGGAAGCCTCAGTCATCACATATTCCCTATGAATATGAAACTATACTAGATCCTAAAACATGCAAATTGTTTTGGTTTTTGCTAAATCTTTCGATTTTTTGGTTTTTATAAAACATAAGTATAAACAATGCTTATGAGACTCGATTCAGACAAAATAGAACAAAATGTTAGGAGGTGGTTCCTCCCCCAAACTTAAATCGCACAATCATTGTGTGAAGAGTGGTACCTAGTAGTAGTATGCATTTTGTTTGAGCCGTTTGGATGTGGTTTGAACCGGTATAGTCAAACCGGTATGCCTATACTGGTGTCTGGTGATTGTTCATCTCGACTTGTATAAACCCGTGCTTTGGCTAGAAGGTTGTACTGGCATGTACTTACTGGTACGTGAGTGAGGCGGAATGAACCCTTATCGGAGGCCCGAGACACTACCAGACGAGAGAGAGCTTCAACGGACAGAGGCTTTCTGGCCACCAACACCGCCGCGTCGCGCCTAGCGCAGACCGGCCGGTAAAGCATCTCCAAATAGCGAAGAAGAGAGGGGATCTGGACCGAGACAGGAAACTAGAGGGGGAAAAAAGGTAATATCATAAGTGTCACCGGTGGAGACCTCGGTCGATGGCCAAGATCGATAAACCACTGGCTGACGTCCAAGATCGATGAACCACCGGCCTATGACAACATGCAGGACCAACACTGTTCACGGAGAAACGAGTTCGCTATCGTCCAAGACACACGAACGTGAAAAATAAGCGGCGATCGTCGTAGAAGCGAGGGCCAAGGAGAACTGGCCAAAATTGAGTTGTGGTGCACGTGGATGTGCTCAGCGATGGAGGAGATGGTCCCCTTTCTCAAATCTTGCCAGAGATTTTCATATCTAAAAGATCAAAAACCTTAGAGAAAAGGAAGAGAAGGGAGAGAAGGAAAAAAAGAAAATTCAATTTATTTTGTTTTGTTATTATGCATGAACCAAAAGATACCACTTGTTATTTTCGAGAGGATTCCAATTTATCCTATTTTGTGACATTATTGACTTATTTTCTAGAAATAAATTATTACAAATTCGTGCAACCACCCATATTTTTCAAAGTTAAAATAAAAAACAAAGTGATGAAACTAATTATCTTATTTTAAAAAATTACGAAAATATTGGTTGTTTTAGTTAAGTGCACAAACAGTACATGGTTGCATTTACTCTTCGTCCGATAACTCTAGAAGTCTCGAGACGATAATCCCTAGTCGACGCTTGTGGCTGATTTTTTCGATCTTCAAGTCTTGTTCATCGCTCTTTCAATCTCAATCTCAATCTCTCTTTCAATCTTGTATTGTCTGCTTCTTTCTCAGTGAATCTGATGGAGAAAGAGGATATTTGGAAATCCTTTCAGAAGCTTAATCTTGGAGCTGATATGGAACCGATACGTCTCTCGTCATCCACCCTTGCAAAAGAAGAGGAAAAACGGAGTCGCAGTATTGTAGTGCAAGGTCTGAACCCCACATATCAAAATCCTCGATGGATGAAGGTATTTCTCCCGGAAATGTGGCGGGTGACCGGTAAAGTCAGGGGCCAAGTGATGGATGATGGTAATGTCCAATTCTTCTTTGACTCGGAAACTGATATGCAGACAGTTATTGATGGAGGCCCTTGGAATTTTCGGGATTGGCTTATTGTGATGGATAAATGGTCGAATCGCTTTGATCCCACATTTCTGCGACTTATAACTGTATGGGTTCAAATCATGGGGCTCCCTGATCATCAAAGACGAGAGGATATTGTCAACGATATTGGGAGTTCGCTTGGGCGTGTTGTGGATTTTTACATCAGGGAACCAACAAAAACCTTTGCAGCGTTGGTTAAAGTCAAGGTGGTTATGGATATTGATACTAAATTGGTCTTTAATCGCCTAGCTGATCTGGAGAATGATAATAGCCCGGTCATGTTGAGCTTTATGTATGAGAGGCTTAAGAAATTTTGCAGGAATTGTGGAGGTTTGAGACACTCAACGAGCTCCTGCCCTGATAATGCCCCAAATCTGACTACTGCTGGTGGTACTTCTCATATAGTAGAGCCCGTTGCTCAGGCTTTTCATGCGGGTGGATCCTCACGAATTGAGCAACAGGTGAGTAGTTCTACTGAGCATAAGTTGCTTGAAGCTGGTGGCAAATCACAATCGGACAAGCAGTCTGATAATGCGGAAGAGCAGCATTCCAATTACATGAGTAAAGAAGAGGAGCTGAGGCAGATAGAGGAACAGTTGGGTTATGCAAAAGGTTTAGGAGCGCTTCAGTGTAGGGGGATAAAGAGGAAGCTTGAGGAGTGTGAAATGATACTAGAGACTAGCTCAGCTAAGCACAAGTGCAGTGATTCTCAAAGCGAAGAAGGTTTGGTGGTTTGCCTTAAACCACCACACCAACCATGAGGATCTTGCACTGGAATTGTCAGGGGCTGAGGAACCCCCTGACAATTCGATACCTGAAGGATATTAGGAGAACCTATTCTCCTGATATCATGTTCCTCATTGAAACCAAAAATGTGAATAGCTTTGTACAAAATGTAGGTAAACAGCTGGGCTATGATGAACAGTTTTTGATTCCGGCAGAAGGAAGCAGTGGAGGTCTAGCAATTTTTTGGAGCCCTGTGATTAGCTGTACAGTGGAAGGCCTCCCTCATATCTATCAGACTAATGTTTTGGTATCTAATGGAGCTGACGCTTTTGGAATTATGTATATATATGGTAATCCGGATAGAGCTCAACGACGAGAGCAATGGAGGGATTTGATACAGAATGGAAGCAGAAATATGTCGAGTTGTGATAAGTGGATCATGATGGGGGACTTCAATGATATAGCCAGCAATGGGGAGAAACAAGGGGGTACCAGCAGGTCTGGGAATTCTTTCTCATTGTTCTGAGGCCTCATGAATGCACTCTGTCTCAAGGAACTGCCACTTGTGGGAGGGCAATATACATGGATAGGAAACAGACATGGCCACTTGATAAGGTCCAGGATCGATAAGGTTTTAGCTTCGGACAACTGGGTTCAGTGTTATTCTACCGCCTATGTTACCGTTCTAAATTGGATTGGATCCGATCATACGCCCTTATTGCTCCACACTGAGCAAGCACATCCCAAAGGTGGAGGTCTGTTTCGTTATGATAATAGGTGGCGGAGTAACCCAGAGATACATAGAGTCATAAGTGATGTATGGCAGCAACCTCGACGACATCCATTGATTGAGAGCTTCATGAGCAAATTGAGGCGCTGCCGGGTAGAGCTCTCTCGCTGGAAGAAAAGGAATAAAACGAACTCCGAGCAGGCCATTCGAGATATTCAGGTGAGGATTGCACAAGCTTATGAAAGCAGCCCTATTGATTTTAATCTTATCCTGGAGCTTAAGAGAGAGCTTAACTATCATTATAAAAGGGAGGAAGAACATTGGAGAACTCAAAGCCGAATTCAATGGTTAAGGGCAGGGGATAAGAACATCAATTACTTTCATCATGTTGCAAACCAACGAAGGCTGCGTAATTGCATTCTTCTGCTTAAGGATGATGAAAGGAATTGCTTCACAACCCCACAGCAGCTTCGGGAAGTTATATCTGATTATTTTCAATGTTTATATACGGCTAATCCAATGCCCATTGATTCTCAGGTCATTCGAAGTATTCAACCTAAGGTGTCACCGGTTATGAATGCGGCTCTAACCAAGACCGTCACGCAAGATGAAGTCACTAGAGCTTTGAAGCAGATGAATGATGATAAGTGCCCAGGATCTGATGGATTCACAGTTGGTTTCTACAAAGCGCACTGGCAGACTATAAAGGAAGGTGTGTTTTCGTATATTCGAGACTTTTTTGATATGGAACTGCTTGATCCTCATATGAATCACACTCTAATATGCTTGATTCCGAAAGTTGAAACGCCACTATTACTAAAAGATTACCGGCCCATTAGCTTGTGCAATGTTGCCTATAAGTTGATCTCAAAAGTATTAGCGGAACGGTTAAAACCTTGGCTGCATCAAGTCATATCAGAGAACTAATCTGCTTTTATCCCTGGCCGTTTAATTACGGATAATGTTCTAATCGCCCATGAGCTTATGCACTCACTAAAAACGAGAACCTTAAAGCAACCATATATGGCGATTAAGTTAGATATAGCTAAGGCCTTTGATAAAGTACGTTGGGACTACATTGATCTTGTAATGAGGCAGCTTGGTTTTGCAGATCTGTGGTGTAGATGGATCAGACATTGTCTCTCCACGGTTTCATACTCAGTTCTGATTAATGGGAGACAGGAAGGCCTCATTCATCCAAGTGGGGGCATACGCCAAGGTGATCTTATCTCTCCCTATCTTTATCTAATTGTCTCTGAGGGTCTGTCCTTTATGCTTCAGGACAGTGTTGAGAAAGGACTGCTTCATGGGTTTAAGGCAAGCAGGTCAGGGCCAGCAGTTTCACATATCTTCTTTGCAGACGATTCTCTAATCTTTTGCAAAACCAGTCCTGATGAGTGTAGGCAGCTCCTTAGGGTGCTTGAGGAATATGGGAATATGTCTGGGCAGAGAGTCAATTTCGGTAAATCAGCAATCTCCTTTGGTAGAGGATTAACCAATAGACAGAAAGAGGAGATAGCCAGTATCCTGGGCATAAATAATGTTGGAGGCTTTGGTAAGTACCTTGAATTGCCGGAACTGATTGGGAGGAATAAGACTGCATGTTTCTCATTCATCTCCCAGCGGATTAAGAAGAAAGTAGACTGTTGGTATGCCAAGCTACTCTCTCCTGCAGGTAAGGAAACCCTTATTAAGGCGGTGTTGCAAGCTATCCCAACATATAGTATGTCATGTTTCATGCTCCCTGAGAGGATTATTAAAGAAGTGGAGATGTGTATAAGAAGGTTCCTTTGGTCTTCTACTGGAGACAGGAGCAAGCTGCCATGGGTGCCTTGGGAAGTCATTACCAAACCAAAAAAGGCAGGTGGTTTAGGATTCCGTGACATTAGGCAGTTCAATGTAGCACTTCTAGCTAAACAGGGATGAAGAATTTTGCAGAATCCGGATTCCATTGTAGCGAGAGTGTTCAAGGCAAAATATTACCCCACGACGTCCTTTATGAGTGCTCAGGTAAATCGTTGCTCTAGTCATGCATGGAGAAGCATCTGTAAAGGACGAGAACTACTTCAGGTGGGTATTGAATGGCGAATAGGTAATGGGAAGAGGATTAATATTTGGTCTGATAAGTGGATCCCTGGTAAGGAGTATAGAACCCCAAATAGGAGACTATCTGCAAATTGTAAGCAGGAGAAGGTTGATGATCTCCTTCGAAGAGGGACATTTGAGTGGAATGAGAAACTTCTTGAGGAGCTGTTTGAGGCAGAGGATGTTGAAGCTATCAAGAAGTTGAGAGTTAGACCTCATGCAGAATCGGATTATATGACCTGGAAATATACAAAGGACGGGGTCTATACGGTGAAGAGTGGATACTACATGCTGAAAGAGGGGCTAACCGATGCCACAAGACCCATCACGTCTAACCAAGGAATACTCAATGAGCTATGCAGGAAAATTTGGAACATCTCAATGCAGCCAAAGATAAGACATTTCTGGTGGAGAGTTTTCCACAATGCTCTCCCGGTTTATGAAAACCTGAGGAAACGGAAAATTCGATGGGACAGTACCTGCGAGGTCTGTGGTGAAGCGCCTGAGACTATTGAGCATATGTTATTTCTATGTCGTGTCTCAAAAGAAATTTGGGAGCTGTGTCCTCTTCAGATACATATAGATGAAGCTCTTCGAATTAAGTCCATAACAGATATAATGGCTCATGGGCTGTTAGACAATCCAAAGAAAGCTAGCCTCTTTGCTATCCTGGGATAGAACATATGGAAGGGGAGAAATAGCCTTATTTACCAAGGACAAAGGTACATGATTCCTGAAACAATAAATAAATCTAATGTGGATCATTCTTTGTGGCAGGACTCCTTAAAATATGATGAAGATGTAACTAGAGTCAATAGGTGTGGGGCACAAACGGACCAAGGGGAAGTAAATGCACATGAGGAATTATGGTGTCACATAGATGCCTCCTGGATAGCAAATGGAGATCCTGCAGGTTACGGCTGGTGTCTGTATAATGGAAGCATAAGACCTCTACTTATTGCCTCAGGTACCTTGCCACCACTAGCATCTCCTCTTGAAGCTGAAGCGCACGCGCAAATTCGAATGTTGAGCTACACTGGGGTAACCTTTGCCTCAGATTCGAAACAGCTTATCACATTGCTGCAAGAAGCTCAACGGCAACGGTGCAGTCTTTATTCACGTTGGCGACATCATCCAATAGCCCCTGTAGTTGATGAGATTGTCTCCATTCTTGATCAAATTCCTTATTGTAAGCTGTCTAATATAAGTAGGAATAGTAACCTTTTGGCTGATAAGTTGGCAAAGAATGCCAGAATCAGGAAGTCCTCGCCTAATGTAAAATGGATGTGCGATTAAGTAATATAATGCTATTTGTGTTAAAAAAAAAAAAGTGCACAAACAGTACTACAAATTACAAAATGAAAATATGAATAAGAAATTATTACACAAACTAATAAATCTCTAGATCTCCACAATTTCCTTTATTGTCACTCGTGTTGACCCCAAGTACCACAGATAATACTAACAACTAGGACAGTTATATTGGCAAAATCATGTAAAACTAGTGCTTTATGTACCAAAATATTTAAACAAATTTATGGCACCAAAATTAAAAAATTACAGTACAATATAATGATTTAAATGGCACCAAAAAACTTTTTTGCTTCAAGCACCACATACATTAGGACCGATACGACTAACAAGTAACAATATATATATATAAGCCATTGGGAAAAAATTGGTGAATCACAATGTGCATTGATCATCATACTTCATCTTAATCTTCTATAATTCCTCCTCATATTGCACACTACAACTTCTTTAAACATTGAGTATGCAATTCCCGGGATACATATTAGCAAATAACAAAAAAAAAATATGATTTCATTTTTCTTGAAATACAATCATAGCTCAACATTAGAGAAACAGATATAACATCTCGCAAGTGAGATACGTAGAGAGCTTGTGGTGGCTTCTATAAACCCTAATCAACATATAATATTATGGTCTCATTTACAGGTAGATTTGATAACGTACGTTTTGTATTGTTTTACTTAACTTGTGCATCAACCAAACATTTATATGATTGCTTTACTTTTTTGGACGCGTGCATATAACGATTTCATTCTTCTGCAAATTGCTGAATTGATTTCGGAAATAAATAATGGTAAACTAAGAATTTGGTAGGAAAAAAAAGTGGGGAAGAAAATTTCTTGTTATCAACACAAACACACAACATGTGTAACAAGTTATAATTAAAATTTTAAGAAATAAATTACACAAACGCTCAAATCACCTCTCTATGATAACAAAAAAAAACCCCCAATAAAAAAACTAATACACCTCTAAAAATCTCCATATTATTACCGAAAGCTCAATACGACAAGATATAAATTAATAATACTAAAGAAAAAAACAAAAAAAGGAAGAAAAATAAATAAATATAAAAGACAACAGAGAAAAAAAGGAAATACTAATAACCTCGACTGTCTCCTTTCACTCCCTAACGCTCTTCTTTACTCTTTTCCAATATCTTGACTTCCAACCAATGAAAATTCTCCAAGATCTTCAGAATAAAAAACCCTCATGGAGTGAGATCCCATCTTGTTGGGGATTCAGAAACGATTTTGGTTTCGATCTGTACACGAACCACCAAAGAGGAAGAGCTTGGTCAGGAGAGAAAGCATGTAAAACCGAGCTATTTTGTCTCGGGCTTTTATATCCAAGCAAGAGAGCCACGGTCATTTGGATTTTGTGGGCGTCCTCTGGTTGGGGTTGGTGGTCTATTTGCGTTTAACTCCTGCAAAAATATTATATAAGCTCAGTTACACCATTTCTTCCAGATGGTTTTGGAAAACAAAAGAGTTAAAGCAAACCTGCATCCATGTGTCATCTATATGTCTTTCTGGTGAAGTTTCAGGTGATGTAATTGCTGGTGGTAATGGATGAATAAGCTTAGGAACGACCACAAGATCTCTCCCTAACACCAAGATAGCCCCAGCATTGTTTGCAGTACCTGAGAAGGTTTTGATTATGAACTGGGATCAGGTTTGTGAAAACTGGCTTAGTAGTAGTGTGTGTTTTGTTGGTTCCATAGACATACCACAGTAATTTGTAGCGGAAAAGAGTGTTATCAAATGCCCCTGAGCAAAACGCTCAAATCCGTCCATTACACATTCATGTGCACGCACAATCAGTTGAAGATCATTGTTGTTGCAAAACTCCATAACACGGTCAGGCTGAAATTTTCCCGATTTTTTTTGTAAGTAGCAGAAACAGAAGCACAGGTACTCACACAGTGGAAGCTCAAAATGAAGATGAAAGAAGCCTCAAGTGAGGAGAGGAAGGGAAAGAGTGATTATTTCAATTGAGAAAATGTATGGAATATAAGATAAAAGACCACTCACCCCGAAAGTAACCAATCCAGGGCCTCTTGCATTGGGTCTTAAACCTTCGACACTGTCATTCTCAGTTGGATCAGACCTAACAGATCGCAAACAGACATAATAGTGAGACAATGATCAAGGGAAACACTTGAACTGTAATAATAGCATTAGACAATAAAGTGACCATAGTAAATCCATAAGCACAATTGAGCCTGCTTCCATCGTAATTGGACGTTGGATATTCTCTATCTGCTCCACATGATTTATCGACCGACCGATTCCACCGTGCATACATAGGATTTTCTTCTCAATCAATGCAGCCAGAGGTAGCCAGTTGAATAACCGGTTTATTCGGTGCCACACCCAGATCCCATCACGTTCACCCTGCAAAGTAGCCACAATTTTTTGAGACCCTAAAAAGTGGAAAAGAGAGATTCACAAAGATAAGACACTTACCATCCGCTCAATACACTCTATCCGGAAACCAAAAAGGGCATTAATATCTGCGGCTTCATGGTTTCCACGAATTAGGTGTACGTTATGTTGGTATTCAACCTGCAGTTGCAACCATAGTACTGTGAATACAATAGCAGAATAGAGAGACATCACTAATATGGTGCTCTTAAAACTACCTTTAACGCAAGCAGAAGTGTAATCGTTTCTAGGCTGTGTTGACCGCGATCAACATAGTCCCCTAAGAAGAGGTAATCGATGTATCTAACAACCAATGATACACAATCAGCAGACTCACAAATAATAGCAACAGATAAATTAGTGGTCATATTATGGCGTTAGATATTTAGCTGCACACTTACGATATGTCTCCAGCTGTTGATGGTGAACCATATTCATCAAAAAGGCGCATAAGATCCCCAAACTGACCATGCAAATCACCAAATATTTTAATTGGAGCTCTGAGTTTTAATACAGTAGGTTCGCTTGAGAAGATACGTTCTGCACTGTCGCAAAGATCAGCTATTTCATTGCAATCCAAGAAAAACTGGCGTCGAACTGGAGGCTTCCACCCACGAGGCTTCAAAAGATGAGCTACAACCTAATAAGACAGAGTTGTGACTTCATTAGAAGACGCTGAACAGTCACCTCGCTCTCTAGACACCTAATATCATCGAACAGTACATAAGATCAGTAAGACTTCATGTCTTTTCACAATTAAGTTTCCAATCCTATTAAACCACGGGCTAGTACACCTCTATAGTATCTAACTACAGTTCTTGTTCATATGAGACCAAACCAAGTGACCAGTGCCATACTGGCAAGAAATTTTCTCTACAATAGTTCAAGCAAGCAATCATCTACAGCAATGTATAACTGTTCTTCTAAATTCACATTCAGGAACATAAATGCTTTCTTGCAGAATTTTATATGTAGAACAGAACTCTACCTTTTTCGCAACACTATTGATGGACATCTGACGATCTAATAATTTCCTTGCTGCTATTGCACTTTCAGGTGTCCCATAACTAACACGACGTCCCTCATTTTCAAATTGATCAATGGATAACTGTCTAACCATTCCACCTAAGGCACCCCCTGTTTCTGCAGCAACCACCACCTAACAAAGTTCCGGAAAAAGAATGCAATTAAAAAAAATTACTACAGATACTTACACCACTAGTAAATAAACAGACGTTATAGTGGAAATATGTTGCTAAACTCCAGATTTAACTTAATATAGTCGGTTTGACTCACAGCTCTATGATGAAGTCGAACCCCAGCAGGAATAACATTGTTTGCTACCGCGGAATCAGGTCTAATTAATGAGGATGAAGGTTTTCCACTGGGTGTAGCCTCAGCACCACGGTCCCTATCTGGGTGTTCAACTTCACCGTTGACTTGTCGTGCCTTTGCAGCAGCTAATGTTGCGCTGATAGCCTCGGCTTCCGCAGCAGATGCTTCAACCAGATACTCCACACTCTTGTTTGTTCTCCTACAATGTTGTTTGTGTTAAATAAAAAAAATGCAAAAGGTGCACTAATGCAAACCAAAAATTAAGATGCTAACCGAGCTCCTGGAAGCATTGCATTTTCTGTGCTTATATCAGTATACATATCACCATTTACAGGGGGTGCAACTGGGTTTCCCAGCACAACAGCATCAGGAGCTGATTCTGGTAGCTCCCCTGTCCTTTCATCACAAAATCCGTATCTTCCAGGTGAACGGCCAGGTGGTGAGTTGGTTGCTGCTGCAGCAGCAGCATGCGAGGCCGCAGATGTAGTTTCCGCAGCAGAAAGATCTTCGGCCACCAATAGGTCATCAAGTAACACTCCTGAAGCATCAACATAACATTGTTATGTTTGCAACTACAATTTGAGAATATGCACAGGTCTGCAAATAGAAGAAAAAAGGAGCAAAAGCACCGACAAATGGTGAAGAAGGAAGTCTTCACTGTTTCGACAAACTAGTGTTGATAATATAAAGCCCCAGACCTCAACAGAAGATCAAAAAACCTACTTAATAAAGAAGTGTAATCCTAGATTATCATATACGGGCAACTCGGTGGAATACAGTCATTGGATTCTCACATACTATAAAATGGTTCATTCTCATGGAGAACATGTAACGTTATGTCTGCCTATAACAGCTGTCAAGCTTTTTTCATTACCTCCACGTAAACCACCATAGATAAAAATTAAATCACCCACGGCAGCAGCAGCATGCCTGCAACGCCTAGTCAGCTCAACAGAAGCATCACCACCAGCTGCGTCAGCACTATACCTACCAGTTCTAGGAGTAGTAACAATCGATTTTGTATCACACCAAACACCTGCTGCAGTATCCAACACTGAACAAAGCGAAAAACATGAACCAATCAGAGAAGATTAGATGACACATGTACTAATTAGTTTGGATAAAATTTTGTAGCTCCCTCTAAAATAGTTATAGATGAGTGAGACTGAACAATTTCTTTTTTTTTTCAAGACTGAACAATTTCTTACAACCCTTGTTCGAGCATTTTTAGATGAATTTCAAATATTAAAGCAAATTTTGGCTTCCACAGCCCATTGGGAAGAATAAGCAGTTTAAGGAAAGGACAACTACGATTATTCTTATAGAAAGACAAAATGCTTCAGTAACAGTTCATCAATTACGACACATAAACGTTCTATTGGAATACATAATCATCGCTTTAAATATTGCATTTATAAGAATTAAATGCAAGTACAATATCATTGAAAATCTACCATAAAAACAAAAACATGAGATTGTTTGTCTCCTTTTGCTAACCTGCAACACTGGATGAGTCTTCTACCATGCGTCCACCACCAAGTGCCCCACCAGATACATGAAGTCTTGCATTTACAAAGACCTAAAATATTCCACAATGGGTTGATTTTTCTGATGGAACTAAATAAGAGAAGAAAAGAAAAGAAAAGAAAAGAAAAGAAAAGAAGAAGCATGTCATACTGCTGCATGCTGGTATCTGGCAGAAGGTGAAACACCAGGGGCTATGGCCCATTCCCAACGTCCATCTCTGTGTTTGGCAAGTCCATATGCACTTGCGAGGGGCTATCATGCAGGGGTATAAAAAGACATTAAGCATGTCAATCAAACATTCAATACAAAGACAGACATAGAAGCTCTTAAACTCTAATTTTCCCTTAATGAAACATGATAGACTATTTACTAACTTAACCTTGATTTTAAGTAATTTGCAAAGAAGAGATATGCCCATATCACCTCAATGGAATACAACAACGTTTGCTCAGTGCAGAAGCAATATAATGGTAAACCTATATGCAGGGCAAATGACTATTTTCAAACATAAACATGGCAGCAAAGAAACTCTTTGGCTTACCACACTATTTGCATCTCTTCCGCCACAGAGAAGAAGAAGACCATCAGACCGTGCACTTGCAGTTGCATACCTAGTTATAAGATACAAACCCAAGAAATTGAAATCACTTAAGAGCAAACTACACAATTAAATAAAAGAAACGAAGCTAAGGAAAGAATTTTACATGCATGGAGGTGGACCTTCTCCTTCTGGTTCCAGCTTACGCCATTCATAAGGTTTGGCAGCAGTGTCCAAAGCCCATACATCAGCTAATGGACGCTTTCCTAGTAGTTTAAGAAAATTAAAAGAAAAGGAGCTCTTTAAGGAGAATATAAATACACTTTTAATGAGGTTGCGAGTAAAAACTGCTTACCATCATTTCCACCAATTGACATGAGATACCTCTGTCCTACCAGTGCCATGACATGTCCATAACGCGGTCCTGGTCCAGGACCCTGAACAACAACCCTGGATAAAGAGTATATGCTAAATCAAGCTAAACCTAGCAAACTGAATTTCAGACCGAGCTAGCCATAAGGGCAGATTTTGAACCTGTGCCATCGTGGCCGTTGTTGAGTGAGATCAAGAACGTGAAGATCTTCAGCTGATAAACCAGCAGGACCTATTCCACCCTGCGCCACAGAGACAATTTGGTAACTGGTTCGTTGCTGAGCCAAAAATTATCACCTTGAATTGGTGAACTAAGATCCATTACAAAACACGATAACATAGTTTCACCCCTACCTGAATAACTACCATGGTCCCAACTGCAGTGGCTACATGTGCAGCTCTTGGGCTAGGTGGTTCTCCATAAGGTGTAAGCCTGTAAGCATTATTTCATCATATTAATTGCACTTCACACTTAACAACAAACGACCAAATCTTCTACATTAATATTATGAAGATACTATTAAACTGTTAAAGAAACAAACCGCAACAATATATATCTTACGCTCACCTCGACCACTTATTAGTAAGGACGTCATAACAATGGACATCGGCAGTTGCACCAGCTAGCCCTGCATAAGAAACATTATACTCTAATCATCAGACACAGGAAAATTAAACATGAAAGCACTGAATACTTCGAGAATTGATGGAAAACAACAGCAATCCAATACTGAATCTGAAATCACGAGTAAAAACACTACAAATGTTGAGCAAACAGTTTCACCCTCATAAGCTTAGAGCTTGATTAGGAAACAAAGAAAAGAAGAGGCAAAACATACGAATTCCGGCACTTCCAGCTGAAGTTGGTGTTCCTGTTCCTCCTCCTGAATTACCCTCAAGAGCCGTGGCACCACCAAACAAGATAAGTCGCGGGCCAATGTAACACGGCGAGCCTTCTTCGCCAACAGCTGGAACCGCCGTTAAAGTATGTCCACATCTAGGACCAGGCCCATCTTCTTTCTTCTCTATTATAGCATTCACAACCGAATACATTGGCGCACATCTTGGACCAACCACCGGAGTTACCTGTGCTTGTTGTTGTTGTCCTCCCACAGCAGATATCGGCGAAAGAGGAGGACTTAAAGGCGTCGATTCAGATCCACTTTCTGCCGGAGATTGCTCATTCATTTCTTGACTCGTTTCGTTCTCCATATGTGATACAGATTGTCCTACGCTTTGATTCTGAGACACGGGATCTTGATCATTCTCAGATACCATAGACGAATCCAAATCCATTCTTATTCTCTCCAATTGAGAAAGATCTAGCTAAAATTCGCGCACATATCTCCAAACCCTAGCTTTTCTTCACTGTGAGATCGTCAAATCGAATGAAGAGAGTTTCAGACAATTGAACTGATATTTCTTTCAAAGTTTAGGTTTTATTTTCTGGGTATTCAAAAGATTTTTTCTCTCTCCTCTCTGTATCGTTAGAAGTTGGAATAACCCTTGAGAGAGAGAAATGAGAAAAGTAGAAAGAAAGGAGAGAGAGAGCTCTTTGTTTTACAGTCTCTCTATATCTATACATGTATCTATCTATTCAGATTATTAATCACTCAAATTTAATCATTTAAGATTTATCGATAACTAAATTTTTGGGAAACAAATTATTTGAGGACGCTTAACACTATATACTTCAAAAAAATTTAAACATAGTAAAATCATGACAAAAAAATTAGTTGTGTTAACTCGAATGTATAATAAAATATTTTTATCGAAAATATTATATATTTATAGTATTTGGATTTTATAAATTTAAAATATTTAAAGTTTTAATCAACTCAAATTATTATTATTATCAATGAAAATATTTCTTCATACATTTTAAACACTTAGGACACTGTTGGCAAAAAATATCTAACATTTTAAAAATTGTGGCCTGCAATTTTTTTTTTAAAATTAAGTGGCCTAAAGCCAATGCTTCATCTTCTTGATGATGGGGCCGGGTCTGGATAGTATTCACAACTCTCTCTCTCTCCTCTCTACCTTCTCTCTAACCTACCTTCCTCTCCAGTTGTTTACACCACCGAGTCTTCTCCTTCTCTGCCTCTCTGAGGCCACCACGGCGTCGGGAGAGGGAGATCTCATGTATTAAAGTTTTTCCTTTGTGGTTTTAGGTTATAACGGATATCACTTGCAGAGGAGCTAGAAACCTTTCTTCTCCTCTGTCTCGGCGTCGGTCTTGTGTTGGTCTAGTCTGGAGGGTTTTAAGAAAGGGCGGCTACTCTCGACCATGTTGTTGCAAAAGTCTGCGGCGAGGTCTTCATGGTCTCACCTCTCCAACGCCCCTTAGCCTCGTCGTGTTCTTCTAGTGTTGGAGCCTTTCGCCTTCGGCGATTCGATGGTCAACAGTCTTGTTAATAACGCCGTCAGAGTTTTGTCGGAGTTGAAGAAGAAATCGCGTCTTCCGTTTGTTACAATGTCGATTGACGCTTGCGTGACATACATCTGGAAGGTTCCAGATTCATCTGATTTTGGGCTCAAGGCTACAAGATTGTATTATAATGGGGCTTGGGCCTATTGCGCTTTTGCTATTAATTTTGTTAGGTGTTGGGTTCTAAGTGTATTCGTTAAGGCTTCATCTTTTGTTTTTGTATGTCTAGGTATTAAGCCTTCCATTAATATTATATTAGGATGAACATTCTATAGGATTCAAATCCTATGGTAGTGTCCTAAATTGGTTATTATTGAATCAATGG
Source organism: Biscutella laevigata subsp. laevigata (assembly GCA_900406315.1). Classification (NCBI taxonomy): domain Eukaryota; kingdom Viridiplantae; phylum Streptophyta; class Magnoliopsida; order Brassicales; family Brassicaceae; genus Biscutella; species Biscutella laevigata. The sequence goes on along the minus strand of OVAU01000371.1, from coordinate 2,432 downwards.
GATAGTTGGGGTTATTCCCGATCTGAGTGTTCCAGATCGCTTTTACCCGTTTTTACGGGAATTCTCTGCTTCTCCTTAGAGAAGTTGTTATCTGCCCTGAGCCACTGCTATTGCATGCTCGTAGGGTTATCTTTGTCCTCTTTGTGGATTTGTACTATGGTTTGTTTCCGTTTTAATATAATGGTAATGGTTGGTGTAAAAACACACTTATATGGGTTGTTATTTTATTTATCTTTGACTGATATTTATTCTCCATTCGATATTAATAAAATTTAAAATTTTAACTTTAACATTTCAAAGTCTAATCAGAAGTTTTCTCATCTAATATTTGAAAAGGTGTAAATCAATCCAAATCGTAACTGCTTTCATTCGCCGTACACGGCGAAGTCAGATATCGAGAGAAGTTGTTGCCGATTTTTTCGAAACCACTATCTCCGCTGTTTTCTCCACTCCGATAATCTTGGATCGTGATGTTATTGCTTTCATTCCTTTGACCACTTTCATTAACCATGATTCATATAACTTACAAACTTTTTTCCAAAATTTGTTCTTCACAAAATCAATCCAATTTTTTTTTTCATTTTCGCCTCGCTTCTTAATTTCCATAACCATGACTGACAGCCTTCAAGCGGAATATCAAGATTTAACATTAGGAGCAGATATCATGTTATCCTTCCACCCACCATTCTGCAAGAAGCGTTATTAGACCACTGGCATGCTTTGCTCGTGCGTACAACAATTCCTTGACGAAAATCCTCGCAATCTTGTTAACTATCTCCCATGTATCTAGGGTTTTGAGGGTCGAGTGCTTGGACGTCTTCTCGAGAGTGGTAGAGGCCAACTCATCTTAAACTGTGAAGAAGCCATGGAAATGATTATTTGTAGAGGACCATGGTCTTTTGCATGACGTATGATTGTTGTCCAACGATGGACTCCTTCGATGAGCTTGAATGTGTTATCTTTCATACCATTTTGGATACAAGTCCGCGACATTCCTCTACAGTTTTTGAGTCGTGTGTTGATCGTCCGAATTGGGAAAGAATTAGGCGATATAATAGACGTTGAATACAATGTTGGAGTTGTGATGCGTGTAGGTTACACCATATTCTGCATTGATTAGAACATCCATAATCCTTTCTGATTTCAACGTAATTTTCAGTTTATCCCAAGTTTATCCCAAGGATAAACAGTCTACGACGTTTTTGGTATGAAAGGCTTCTGGGATTTTGTTCGATATGTGGTATATTGGCGCACAACACTGGTGAATGCATGATACATAACTGCATACAAGGGGAACAAACGTATTCGCGAAACTTCACTTTGATTCTTATGATCATGAAAAGCCTTCAACGACAATGGCGGTTGCATCTACTCCACAATCTGTAACGACATCAGACTCTGTTTTGGCTCTACCTGCAAATCAAAGTGAAGATCAGATAGAATCAACAAATGTTGTTCACGAATCCGATACAGTGGGTGTGACGATGATTACATCAAAAAATTCTCAACAAAATATGGTTTTAGATCCCTCTCATTGAGCTTTTGTTGTTGAACATGTTGAGATGCCATCAGACAGTGATCATGAAGATGATCTAGAGGAGTTCATATACAGAACTGAATGAGAATGTTGTTCAAGGAATTGTTTCTGTCTGATCCTGAGCAAACAATTACAGAAAATCTCACGTCTGCAATTACGTTTCCATCTGCAACAATCATGGATTCTACTAACTCAAAAAAGCGTAAAGATGAGGAAGAAATAGAAAGTCAATTGGAGAATAAGACTTCAATTCGTAAACATGGAGAAAGTAGCAGAACAATTCATGTTAAACCAGTGAGAGGTATAGTGAGCTCAAAATCACCAATTCGAAAATGAGGACAACCTATTAGAACTATCAGGGGTTGGGCAATGTCTCGGTAATTCAACGCCTCAAGGAGATAAACTCAAAATATTTCTTGGACATCATTTAACTCTCTGAGACAAAGTAAAGTTCAAATTATGTTAGAGATTTGATGTGTTCATTAGGATTTATGAATTATGTTATTGTTCCTTCTCTTGGATTAAGTGGTGGTCTAGTGATGTGGCAGCAATACATAGACTTGGTAATTCAGTTTCAGTAAAACAAACATCGTAGACTGTTTAATCAATGAAAATGGTCTATTATCCTATTTTTATTTTAGCTATGGGTGCCCAAATCCAGCTCATAGAAATCATTTATCGGAAAGAATGGAACAGTTAAACACTACAAGACAAGAAGCATGGATGGTTCTAGAGATGTCTAAATGGGCGGTCCTGACCCGTTTAAGCCATGCCCATTTAGGCCCTGTCCGTTTAGATCCTGTTTGTTTTAAGCCTGTTTAGGTCTTGCCCATTTAGGTCATGTCCATTAAAGTCCTGTCCATTTAGGTCCTATCCATTTAGGCCCTTTAACATT
>OVAU01000370.1:612-13551 GCA_900406315.1 Biscutella laevigata subsp. laevigata | reverse complement strand
GGGGAAGAGATGGCGGCCGAGATCGATGAGAGAGGCGAGAGCTTTTTCTCTCTCTCTTTTTAGTTCAATGGATTTGCTTTCTTCCGTTTTGAGCATATTAGATATATTTGGATTATTATTTAGCTTATTATAATAACATTTTTTTGTGAAAAGATTTTCTTGCAAATNAGAACAAAATCACATATGCCTGTAACCGAATACTACTTATGGTTTCTATATAGGAATTTTTTATATAATCTATAGAATGACAATTTTATAGCGTTTGTGTTAATGTTTATATGGGTTGGAATATTTGTATTTATGGTTGACTAAAGTTAGTGATTTGATCAATATAATTATTAAATTAAATTAAAATATACATTTTATTTGCATCTGATATTTGAGTTTTAACTTATATAAAAATATCTGATGAAGGGGAAAATCCTATTAATTTTTTAATTAAAGTTTCATGAAATTTTGTACATGAAACCATATAAGAACCAAATTCATTTAAAAAAAAATACCCTTTTATAAGAAATCAATGGGAAATATCACTTATGGTTGGGTCCCGTGGTTCGGGGCGAAGATGGTGGTTTTTCGCNTGAAATTTTGTACATGAAACCATATAAGAACCAAATTCATTTTAAAAAAAAATACCCTTTTATAAGAAATTAATGGGAAATATCACTTATGGTTGGGTCCAGGGCGGAGATGGTGGTTTTTCGTGATGGAGATATCAATGACTCTTTGCTCGGTGCTAGGGAAGGGCAAATCTGAAGTTTTAGCCGATCACCTCCACGATATTTGCCTGCACCGAAGCCTTCTGGCGACGAAGAGAATAAGATGGAGATTACCTAATTTTAGGTTTAGGGTTTGTTAATCTTAAATTTGAACTGTAATTTTCATTTCATGTGTTGGGTTAAGATCCTGTAATTCTGGATCTGGTTTGGATTTATTTTTAATGAAAACCTTTAGAAAAATTTTTTTGTGTTATGAACAGAAAAGCCGAAGAAGTGCCACCTTACACTTCTTGATCTACGAGCATATAACTTTGACCGAGTTTATTTTATTGGTAACTTTATTGTTATAGTTTTTTTTATTTTNGAAGTTTTAGCCGATCACCTCCACGATATTTGCCTGCACCGAGGCCTTCTGGAGAAACCGACGCGCGGCGACGGAGCTTCCTCGGGTGGGCGGCGGCGACGAAGAGAGTAAGATGGAGATTACCTAATTTTAGATTTAGGGTTTTTTAATCTTAAATTTGAACTCGTAATTTTCATTTCATGTGTTGGGTTAAGACCCTTTAATTTTGGATCCGGTTTGGAATTATTTTTAATGAAAACGTTTAGAAATTTTTTTTTGTGTTATGAACCAGAAAAGCCGAAGAAGTGCCACCTTACACTTCTTGATCTACGAGCATATAACTTTGACCGAGTTTATTTTATTGGTAACTTTATTGATATAGTTTTTTTATTTTTTATTATTAATCTAGTTTAATTTTTGAACTAGATTAAACCCTAACACAAATAAGCAAACTTTGTAAGATTCCAATATGGATCATTATATACTCTTTTCTTTTTTTACCTGATCTTGGATTTGTTACTGAGATTAACTTTTCATCTTCGTTTGTGAATATTTTTATGAGATTATACATACTCATATGTTTTATTATGTGGAGAGAGAGAGAGCTTTGAAAACTGAAAGATAGGAGACAGATTGATGCTTTTTTGGGATACTTGAAGAATGAAATTCTGTCTCTCTTAAAAGATCATCCTCAAAGACAGTGTACACTTCCTCAATTTTATGTGTTTAATTTCAGCTGTTATAGTATTTATTTATATTTCATAACATAATACTATATTAATGTATATTACAAATTTACTTTAACGTCTCTTTATTATCCACTTTTGCTTTATAATTTCTTTGTGGTTACGCTCTTTGAATTCTCTAGTTCTAGGAAGATATATCGAGATTAATTGACAGAAACTTATACTACAAAAGAAGAGACTAATTAATATTATGATTCTTTCTTTTACAATAAACTATTCCACACATACAAATATTATTATATCTTATAATTAACTTACGAGAGTATCATTCAATTTCTCTCATTTGGCTGAACATTTTACCGAGGTGAAGTCTATAAATAGCAATAGTGAAAGCAAATGAGGAAAAAACATGCTAGATAAAGTTTTTTTAGAGATAGAAAACTATTTATTTAAGCACATTCACATCTTTAACTCTTTTGTATTCAATTTACTGATTCACGAACTATGTAACCATCGTCGATACAATTCAAAAAATCAGGTAGAGATAAATATTAAACATCAGATCTATTTACTTGTTTTCGAACTCATCACTTTATTAATTCATACGCATTTATCGTTTATATACATTTGACAAATCTTTACGTTATATATTTATTCAACGATATTTCTATTTTATTTACTTCTCGTGAGGTATCTATTTCGCTATTTTACGCGACCTATTAGATTGAAAATATTTCTGGAAAAGATTGTCTATNGGAAAAGATTGTCTACTTTATATGTGATATTTCACATATGAACAAATGTGATGCTATTCTTCTAAATTCAAATTTGGTTTGAATCTGATTCATGCCTAAGTTATGTGAAAACCAAATACATTGAAGCACACACCAAGTGAAAATACTTACCAAAAGAAAAGTTATAGATAAGTATCTACTACGAAAAAAAAACAAAAAAAACTACTACGATGTTAAAAAAAAAGGGTATCTACTAAACTTTGTTTTATGGTAAAGCCACCNCATGCCTAAGTTATGTGAAAACCAAATACATTGAAGCACACACCAAGTGAAAATACTTACCAAAAGAAAAGTTATAGATAAGTATCTACTACGAAAAAAACAAAAAAAACTACTACGATGTTAAAAAAAAAGGTATCTACTAAACTTTGTTTTATGGTAAAGCCACAATATTTTGATTGGAAACGAGAAAACTTTAGAATGCCCTAAATTTATTATATGATTATAGTGACTATATAATTTGTATAAAATAAAAAATTTAACCAAACTTTAAAAATAATTCACTGGGCCTCAGCTATTATTAAACCGGCCCTCAATATTACATATAAAGTTGATATATTATATAGTTTTGATACATTTTTAACTTGAACCTGTGGAGGGAAACGAAGCTTGAAGGAAGTGGGAAATTCAAAAAAGCTTCAAGAAAGCTGTCTAATGCTATTCAAAAGACGAAAGTAAAAGGAAGAATATAAATTATTATATAAAAAAATGTTATTTTAATTAATTAAAAATTTAAAAGAAAAAAAAAACAACATCAAAAGTATGAAACCAACTCAACATTATAAAACCATAACTTGTTGTGTCTTCTTCTCTTCGATACTTAAACTAAACAGATCTTCATAACACTTGAGTTTTGTCGATTTAACATCAAAGAGAAGGAAATTTTTGAGAGGGGTTTTGGGATGCGTACAGGGGCTTATACCGTGCACCAGACACTAACACCAGAGGCTGCTTCAGTTTTGAAGCAATCTCTAACTTTAGCTAGAAGGAGAGGCCATTCTCAAGTCACTCCTCTTCACGTTGCTTCAACGCTTTTAACTTCAACTAGATCCAATCTTTTCCGTAGAGCATGTCTCAAATCTCATCCTTTCACAGCTCTCGGTCGTCAAATGTCTCATCCTTCTCTCCATTGTCGAGCTCTCGAGCTTTGTTTCAATGTTTCTCTCAATAGGCTTCCAACGAATCCAAACCCTCTGTTTCAAACTCAACCTTCGCTTTCAAACGCTTTAGTTGCAGCTTTGAAGAGAGCACAAGCGCATCAGAGGAGAGGGTGTGTGGAGCAGACGCAGAACACGCAGAATCAACCGTTCTTGGCGGTTAAAGTCGAGCTTGAACAGCTTGTTGTGTCGATTCTTGATGATCCTAGTGTAAGTAGAGTGATGAGAGAAGCTGGACTTTCTAGTATTTCAGTGAAGAGTAACCTAGAGGATGATTCTTCTGTTGTTTCTCCTGTTTTCTATGGTTCTTCTTCTTCTGTTGGTGTCTTCTCTTCTCCTTGTTCTCCTTCTTCTAGTGAAAACAATCAAGGAGGAGGAGGGACTTTAAGTCCTAATCCTAATAAGATATGGCATGCTCATAACTCTTTTGAGCAAAACCCTTTCTTCCATTTCCCTAAGGGAAAGATCTTTCCCGTGAGAGAAGATACAAATCCAATCATCGAAGTGCTTCTAGGGAAGAAGAACAACAAGAAGAGGAACACTGTCATAGTTGGAGACTCTCTGTCTCTAACAGAAGGAGTTGTTGCTAAACTCATGGGTAGAATTGAGAGAGGGGAAGTTCCAGATGATTTGAAACAAACCCATTTCATCAAGTTCCATTTCTCACATTTCATGAAGAAGGAAGATATTGATGGACAAGTTCGAGAACTGAAGAGGAAAATTGATTCTTTCACATCTTGGAGTAACAAAGGTGTGATTGTTTGTCTTGGAGATCTTGATTGGGCAGTCTTGGGATCCAATAGCAGTGCATCTTCTTCAAACTATAGCGCGGCGGATCAACTAGTGGAAGAGATAGGGAGATTGGTTTATGATTATAGCAACTCAGGAGCTAAAGTTTGGCTATTGGGGACAGCTTCTTACCAAACCTACATGAGATGTCAGATGAGACAACCTCCACTTGATGTTCAATGGGCTCTTCAAGCTATTTCAATTCCTTCAGGAGGACTTTCACTAACCCTCCATGCTCCAAGGTTTATCTCTTCTTCTTTTCTGTCACTAACTTAAGTACTCATGATCAATACTAAATTACTTGATTCTTCAGTGGTCACAGTTCTGAAATGGCTTCAGAGATGAAGCCATTTAGAGTCAAGGAAGAAGAAGGTGGAGCATGTAAAGAGAAGGAAGAAGATAAACTCAGTTTCTGTGGAGAATGTGCTTGTAACTATGAGAAAGAAGCTAAAGATTTCATATCAGCTCAACAAAAAATCTTACCTCCTTGGCTGCAACCTCATGGAGACAACAACAATAACAACATTAACCAACAGGTAATAACTATCTGTTGATAATTGAATGNTGGAGCATGTAAAGAGAAGGAAGAAGATAAACTCAGTTTCTGTGGAGAATGTGCTTGTAACTATGAGAAAGAAGCTAAAGATTTCATATCAGCTCAACAAAAAATCTTACCTCCTTGGCTGCAACCTCATGGAGACAACAACAATAGCAACATTAACCAACAGGTAATAACTATTTGTTGATAATTGAATGATCTTTAGTTTGTTATTAGCATTTCTTGAACCTTTTTTGGTCGATTTTCAGGATGAATTGAGTGGATTGAGGAAGAAATGGAACCGGTTTTGTCAAGCTCTTCACCACAGGACTGCTCAAAGCTATGGTTGGAGAATGGAACAGAACAGCTCTGTTTTGCCGGATTCTTTTGTAGACTCTGGTCTGAAGCAAAGCNCCTTTTTTGGTCGATTTTCAGGATGAATTGAGTGGATTGAGGAAGAAATGGAACCGGTTTTGTCAAGCTCTTCACCACAGGACTGCTCAAAGCTATGGTCGGAGAATGGAACAGAACAGCTCTGTTTTGCCGGATTCTTTTGTAGACTCTGGTCTGAAGCAAAGTTCTTCATCTGGTTCGGTGGCTAAGTTCAGAAGACAGAACTCGTGTACTATCGAGTTCAGTTTCGGAAGTAATCATCAAGAAGGTCTAAAGAAGAATCAAACAAATGAATTGAGTTTGGATGCGTTCAAGAGTAAGAATGATGAAGATGTAGAAACAAAGATCACTCTTGCACTTGGTCCTTCTCCATTTCCATCTGATTTAGAGAACTCTGATGAAGAAGAAGAACCAGAGAAAGTAATTACAATGAGAGAATTATCGGAGAAGCTTCACGAGAACATTCCATGGCAAAGTGAAGTTCTTCCATCAATCGTTCAAGCCATGGACAAATCTCTAAATAGGAGTAAGAGGAGAGATGCTTGGATGAGGCTTTCGGGTAATGATGTGATTGCGAAAAGAAGATTAGCTCTCACAATCACAACTTCTCTTTTCGGGTCACTTGATCATATCTTGAAGATCAACTTGAGAACATCCAAGGCAAGTGAAGCATACAAGGAGCTCGAGAACACCTTAAGGTACCGCGAAAAGGTTGTTGTTTTGATTGAGCGGGTTGATTTAGCTGATACACAGTTCATAAATCTCCTCGAAGATCGATTCAAAGCTGGAGAGAAGAGCCAAATCATCTTTCTTTTGACGAGAGAAGATGATGAATGTGTAGAGAATGAACATTTTGTCATACCAATGATGTTTAAGTGTAACAAATCGAGTTCTCGTTTAGTCAATCACAAAAGGAAACTGGAACTCGATGCCGCACCGATTAAGCTGAAGAATCCAAGAATTGAAGAAGAGGAAGACGAAGACAATGTAGCTTGCGACATAAGCAACATCAAGAAAGAATTCTCAAGACAGTTGAGTTTCGGTTCCAATGCTCTTGATCTCAACTTAATAGTTCACGCCGATGACGAAGAAGAAGAAGAAGAAGAGGCTAAACCGGACACTCAAGTCTCAAGCAATTTTCTTGATTCGATCAAGAACCTGTTTGATTTCACAATCTTGTCTAAAGAAGATATAACCAAATTCATCGTGGAGAAGATCAAAGATTCATGCGAAGAGATCCTCGGAAAAAGAGAAGAGAGATTCGGATTCATCGTCGATGCAGAACTGATACAGAAGTTCTACGAAGGTTGTGGCTATTTGGCTAACGGTTTGTTTGAAGATTGGTTAAAAGATNATCGTGGAGAAGATCAAAGATTCATGCGAAGAGATCCTCGGACAAAGAGAAGAGAGATTCGGATTCATCGTCGATGCGGAACTGATACAGAAGTTCTACGAAGGTTGTGGCTATTTGGCTAACGGTTTGTTTGAAGATTGGTTAAAAGAAGTTTTTCAAACAGGTTTAGTAACTGTCGAAAAGAGCGGGAAAGAGGGCATAAATGTAATTACTCTAAGTTTGGGGGGTATAGATATGATTGACGAAGGGGAAGAGGTATACGTGGAAGATGGATTCAAGGGCACTTGTCTACCTAAGAGAATCCAAGTTTCCTTTGTTGATTAGCTTTGGTTTTATTTTCCTGTTTTTAAATCTCAATTTTATTAGAATTAATTAATTTTATATATACTGTTGTTATTTTATATATTATATAAAAATGCTTTATAAGAAGAAAAGTGAAGGAATTAATTATGACCCAAGAAAAGTGGAACTTGACCACATTGTTCTTTGTGTAAACATAAGTTGCCTCACTTCATCATAGAATATGCTTTTTGTAATTGCTTTTTTCGAAATAATGTTATCACCTTTTTATTCCATTATCTTTCGTATATAAAATTTTCAGTTCTGTATTTATTTTTTTATTTTTATAGATAGAGTCGTATAAATCTTCAATCTATGTTATTTGAGACTTATATTCTTTGCTTCAATCTATAAGCAACTTCTTTTTTATATTGAATTAGACTTTTATTAGAGCTTTAATTGAACATTTATAATGAAGATAAAAGTACTATATTAATCAATGTAGTCTTACAAGTTATATGCTTCAGTCATTTTTGTCATAATCAAAGATTCAAAGTTATGGTTCATGGTTTTTATAAAGTTCGATGATGGATAGTTTAGCGGTTTATATTATTGTAATAATTATATTATTATAAGGATTCGAGTATGAAAAAGTATGAATTATAATTTTTTGTTGAAAAATAAAATAAAGTTTACATAACAAATACCAATGTGTAATCAGGATATGTAGTCTAGTGGTTTATGCTAGTGCGGTCTCTGTGTTATCCGGATCGAATCTTGTTGTGAAAAAAACAAACAAATACCAATGTGTAAATCGTAAGAATTTACTCTATTTTGGTCAATAATCTTTGGAGACATTAAAACAATGTGGTAGAAAAAAAAAAAAAATTATAAACTAGAAATAAAAATAGCCGTTTTCTCTCTCGAAAAGAGCGATTGTACGGCTCTATTTCCTTCCTTCGTTTTCTTCCCTCCTCCGGCGTCGGCCCCTGGCCACCGTCGCCGGCGTTCCATGGCCAGGAAAAAGAAGCTCTCCTCCTCCTCTGGTGAACCATCTTCCGTCCCCCCTCCTCCGATGAATCACCAACCGCCCGCTCCGCCTCCGCCTGCTATTTCCTCCCCAATCTCTCCGACAGTCACCGATCTTCCTTCACCGGTTACTCAACTTAAGGAAGGGGCCCAACCTTCTCCAACTGATGCTCTCCCTCTTTCTGTCGTGCTCCCTCCTCTGGGGATATCTGTAGATCTGGATCAAATTCCTTCTGTTAAACAAGTATCCATTAAAAATTCGGATCTCGGCGTTGTAGCTTCTACAGCGAAAGTCTCTCCGGGTTCTGCTGATGCTGAGCCTCCGGGCTTCTCCTCCGGCTCGAAGTTAACAGCGATCCGCTCTGCTCCACAATTTTTACCTAGTGTAGCGACTCCGACAGAAGCTCTTGTTCCGACAGCATCTGCCTCCACTTCTCTCAGCAATCTTGTGGTCCCTGGCTCAAATTTACTCCCTAGTGCTGGTGAAGGACTCAAATCATATGGTTCTCCAGCGAAATTGGCTTGGACGGATGTTGTGCAGGGCATTGGGCCAAAAATGACTAAGAAGGGGACCCCCTTCGTTCTTGAATCTGGTGAACTTTGCATCAGAATTCCAAATGAAGTCATCACGCGTAATAGGAAAAACTGGGATAATTTCATATTGGGACAGTTCCACGGAAAAGCCCCATCCCCAGGTGCTCTTCACGCCATTGCGAATGGAATTTGGAGTAACAGAATGAGAGACATCACTATTTCTCGGCTCACTGAGAAGTCATATCTCATCCGGATTCCTAACCCTGCTACTCGAAAAAGAGTCCTTGCTCAAGGCCTTTGGCATATCGACAACCAAACCATGTTCGTTGCAAAATGGGAACCCGGTCTCTCTCCGATTATGCCGGAACTCACTTCGATCCCGGTATGGCTTGAATTTAGAAACGTTCCTCCTCAATTCTACAACTTAGACGGATTGGAGTATATTGCGGGTCTCTTTGGCGATCCTAAGTATCTTCATCCCACCACCGCAGCTATGACCAACCTCGAAGTCGCTAAGGTCCTCACTATTGTGGATCCTACCAAGCCCATCCCTCAATCGGTCAATGTTCAGTTTGATAACGGACAGTTTCAGAGAGTAAACGTTGCGTGCCCCTGGTTACCTCCATTGTGTGAACACTGCAAAGAAGTGGGACATGACATCCGGAAATGTCCAACGGCCCCGATAACCTGTGTGGATTGCAACTCGTCTGGACACTCTTCGGAAAAATGTACTCGTACCAAGGCTAAGGTGGTAAAGAACAGTAGAAAGCCTCTCATGCATCACTCCCACCAGCCTCAACAGACTTGAAAAAGGATTGAACCCGAGAATGCTAGTCAACAACAACCTGAGACTGCTAGTCAACAACATCATATATCTCCTCTCCCTCACCAAACTCTATCTAAAGATGACAAGCTCGCCATGATGGCAAAGACAGGTATCACCAGCTCCACGGACAAACCGGCGACCTCTATTGCTAATAAGGCTACAGTTCAGCTGAATTCAGAGTCACTTACTCGACAAGAAGCTCATCACAACAAGCAACCTGCGGGAATTAAATTCTACACGCCAACTGCAAACACTCCCAATTCCTCGAGAATGAACCAGACACGATTAGCTGATGGAAAGGGTAAAGGGAAATCGAAGGATTCCCAGGTTGATTACAACTCATCTGAGGTTGTAGGAAAAGACACAGATTACACTTCCAGCGAGTCAGAATCCGACTGGCCTACGGAGGAAGATGATAACCCGAATGATTCCGATAACTTCGTTCCCTACATATCCAGGAAGCTTATGCGTCAACTGCAGTACTTGCGAAAGAAGCAGTCGTCACGGGGATCAGGCCCCAAATCTCACTAATCCTTTTTTATGTCGTTAGCTATGTCAAATATTAGGACTAATCTAGATAATCTAAGTTCTTTATTTTGTTGGAATGTTAGGGGTTTTAATAACTCGGTTAAGCGTAGATGTTTTAGGAATTGGCTTAGTAGTAAAAAACCTTTTTTGGGGTGTCTTGTGGAAACCAAAGTGAGGGCATTAAATGCTCCTAGTATTATTCAAAATAACTTTCCTGGTTGGGATTCGGCTAATAATTATGATTTCTCGGATTTATGGTGCATTTGGGTAGTTTGGGATAACTCGGTTTCTGCTTCTATTCTCCAAAAATCCGATCAAATGATAACTTGCAAGTTTTCTGTCCCTTGTTTAACGAACGACATTGTGATTTCATTTGTGTATGCTAGGAATGATCAAGCAAGGCGACGAGCTCTCTGGGATGACATTCAGCTTTTATCAAATCATCAAGATATCTCCCAGCTGCCCTGGCTCATAATTGGCGACTTCAATCAAACTCTAGACCCATCAGACTCCTCTGCAAATAGTATCCGAGTAACCACGGGCATGACTGAGCTTCGAGATTGTCTATTTGCGGCTGATGTTTTGGACTTAGCTTATCGGGGTAGTAGGTTCACATGGTGGAATAATCAAGAAGCTAACCCTTTGGCTAAGAAGTTGGACAGGGCTCTTACTAACGAGAATTGGCTGTTGCGATACCCGAACTCTTATGCTGAGGTTGAGATGCCGGGATTCTCTGATCATAGTCTTATTTTGATTCACTTCAGTCAGTCGGTTCTCCATACTTCTAGACCTTTCAGATTCTCGAATACTATCACTAAACTGCCAGATTTTTTGAGTGAAATAAGGAACCAGTGGACCTCTACCTCAGTCAATGGAACTCATATGTTCATCTTCGCCAAAAAACTGTATTCGCTGAAGGCTACGTGCAGAAGATTGTTCCGTTCAAACTTCTCTCAGCTTGAGTCTCAGGTTAAAGACGCGGCTAAAGCTTTCAATGATGCTCAAGACGCGTTACTTCGGTCTCCTTCAACGGCCAATGCTTCAGCTGAGAAGATAGCTCACGCCTCATGGTTACGGTTAGCTGCAGCTGAAGATATTCTCCTCCACCAGAGGTCGTGTATTAATTGGATGAAAGTCTTTGCTCGATTACTGGAAACTAAATTTAACTCCGGAAGTATCGGCTACCATCCAAAAGGAGTAAACCCAAAGATTACGCATTTGGCTTTCGCAGACGACATTATGATATTCTAAGATGGAAAATACCGCTCATTACAAGGCATTACTGCTACTCTTGATCAGTTTCATGCACTTTCTGGTTTGGCAATGAATAGATCCAAATCTGCGCTCTATATGGCGGGAGTGAACGTGGAGGAAACCGAAGCTTCAAATGAGCTTGGTTTCCAACTAGGTTCATTCCCTTTCAAATATTTGGGTCTACCGCTGCACTCCAAAAAGCTTACCATTGCTGATTTCAATCCTCTCTTGGACGCAATGAGAGCCAAATTTAATTGCTGGACTTTGAAGACTCTCTCTTTTGCTGGCCGACTTCAATTAATCTCGTCAGTGATTTACAGTATTCTCAACTTCTGGTTTTCCGCTTTCCTACTTCCGAAGGGGTGCATAGCTCAGATTCAGTCCTTGTGCACGAATTTCCTCTGGTCTGGTGATCTTAATAAGAGGTCTATGGCGAAAGTTGCTTGGAGTACCATTTGTCTACCAAAAACAGAAGGTGGTCTTGGCTTGAGAAACTTTGAAATCTGGAACAAAGCTCTGCATTTGAGACTAATTTGGATGATCTTTAATTCAAGCGCCTCACTGTGGGTGGCCTGGATAAGAGCTAATAGATTGCGCAACTCATCACTTTGGACTGCAAGAGTTCAGTCGTCTCACTCCTGGTCCTGGAAAACGATCTTGAATATGAGACATAGTGCAAAGAATCTCCTCTGGTGCAAAATAGGAAACGGTAATATTTGTAGATTTTGGCATGAGAATTGGACTGGTAAAGGCTGATTGACATGATTCAATCAAATCTAATCTCTTATCTGGGAATTCCTGTTGATGCCACGGTTAAAGAAGCTCTAAACGCTACATCTACTAACTGGCGCTTACCTCCGCATCGCTCTACAAACAGGGAGCTAATTAATCTGAGCACGATTCTTCAATCGACTCCGACGCCATCTGCTGGTTCTGTTATCGATCGATACTACTGGGATCCTGACTCTTTGAAGGAAGCCGGCTTTTCGATAAAGACGACATGGGATCATATGCGACCTCAAAGTGAGCTGCAACAATGGACGAGAGCGGTCTGGTATAAGGGACACATTCCGAAGTTCGCGTTCACCTTCTGGATCGCATCACAAGACAAGCTGCCTACTCGAGCTCGTTTAGCTCGCTGGGGAGTCTCCATCTCTCCCATTTGTTGCTGCTGCTCTTCGATGGATGAAACTAAAGATCACCTTTTCTTGAATTGTAGGTTTGCTTTGGAGGTTTGGATGGAGCTCATGCGGAGGATGAAACAAACGCCGCTATCATTTCATAATTGGGACGTGCTCATTGCTTGGATGCTATCAAGATCACCTAATTTGGCGCAAACACTGAAGCGAACTGTGGTGCACACTTACATTTACTATATATGGAGGGAGCGTAATAATCGTCTCTGCGAACTCCTCTCGATCTGTTTACACCAGCATAGATAGATCTGTCCGTGACACAATTCTGGCTAGACATGATAGAAAGCACTACAGGAAGCTCATGGAGGATTGACTTGCAACACCTCTCTAGTTCCATCTTGCTCATCCCTTCGACTTGTTCTGTCTGTGGGTTTACCCCCTTTTTGTGTAGTGGCCATCATTCTCGCTGTGAGAAGTTGGTTTTCTCTTAGACTCTCTTAGTAAGCTGTATCTTAAACCGTTTTTTGATTAATCTATTTGCCTTTTTTCAAAAAAAAAAAAAAATGTGGTAGAAAAAAAA